>JBBPDC010146218.1:0-22718 GCA_037974485.1 Hemigrammopetersius urotaenia
ACACACACACACACACACACACACACACACACACACACACACACACACACACACACACACACACACACAGAAAAACACATTAGCCACTAGCTGCAGATGACAGATGACCACTGACTGGCCAGACTGGTGAGCCTCGTTTGGCTCTCGCTGTATCGATCGGGCAGGCCTGTAAAGAAAAGTGGTCTCTAACCGCTTTTAGTCTGCACTCCTGCACTTTTCTGTTTGTTTTGGTGTTAAACTTTAGGTTTTATGTCAACTTTTATGTACAACAATAACTAAAATATGTCCTCTTATATTTACAAACACGAATAGGATCTGGGTTCAGTGTTTAGAATCTCAACGTAATAATACACTACAAGTCAGAATGATTCAGATAAAATAAAAATAAAAAATACACTAAAAATTAAAACCATTCATATAAAATTAATGATTAATAAGCTAATCAAATCCATTCAGATGAATTAAAGATTAATAAATTGAAAGTAAAATTGATTAAAATCAAAACCATTCAGACAGAATTACGGATTAATAAACTATCATAGCCGTTTCTAATGAGGTCATTCAAGACTCCACAGATGCTTAAAGGTCCCATTACAGAACCATTAATATTTACATATTGCAAAGGTTCCACAGCAGTTTAATGGTATATGAAGAACCATTAAGGAACCCTTTAAGAAAATGAAATGTCGAAGCATGTTTGAGGAGTTTAATTGCCAAACTTTTTTGGACTCAAGCCCTCCAGGATACTATTTATGTAAAAGAAAAGTCCTGGACCCAGTGGTCTGACCCCCCAACCCCACCTCCGAGTCCCCCCGAGCCCCCAGTATGGCCAGCCTGCCTGCAGCTGTCAGAGGGAATCTGTTAGATTCATGTTTTCACTCCCTTCCAGCAGCGCCTCACTCCGCTGCGCCCCTGAGAAAAAGAAATGAGGAGGAAAAGGTCACACCGGGCTTTAGACGCTGTCACCAGTTCAGTGTACATTTTAATAACAACACTTTCTGTCTCCATTTCTGTCTTTTTTTGTTTTTGTTTTTCTGACCTACCTTGAAAATGACTGATCTCATGCACAGCCTGAAAATTTCACAATGAATGAAACCACAGAAATGATCCAAAATGGCTTACATGAACTCTACTAACTATATTAACATGTTTAAATTGAACTTTTTTAATAAACACAATTTTTTAATAATTGTAATATTATTTGTAGGAATACACAAACAGTTTAAAACCTTTATAATATTGCTGAGCTTGAATGAATCCCTAAATCGACATCCTAATGGCGTGTAATTGGCAGCGTTTGATGCCTGCAGGTTCTAGATAGCGTCATACGACTTCTGAAGTTTACTGCATTATTAATAATAAGATATTTATACTTCTGAATGTTGTATATTCCACAGTGAAATTCAGTTTTGACTAATCAGATACAGACGTTTTAAATATGTGTTGCATTTTAAATACCTGTAGTATTTTAAGCATTATAGTATTAGCATTAGTATAATACTGATGTCACACAGGTTCAGCGTATTCAGGTCTTATTTGCTTGAAATGCATAGATCTAAATCAGCAATAATAATATAAATGTTCTAGAACTACACTAATAAATAGATAAATACATAATAGATAGATAGATAGATAGATAGATAGATAGATAGACAGATAGATAGACAGATATAAGGTGCTTCTCCAATTGCAACAATAGTCTGAAACCCTTTTATAGGTTCCGTATATTCAGCTTTTACTTGATTTAAATCATTCACATATTAATACAAATATCAACACAAGTCCTGCCGAAAGAAAGAGTAGAATAAAAAAACTTGATTATGAGGAACCCGAAGGCGAAATAAAGTTGATCGTCTCGAGTGACTCTCACGTGTGATTCAGTTTGGTGTGTCTGGTGATAGTTTTTGGTGATTCTTTCCTCCTCGCGCGGTGAAAACGGGTCACCAGACCGTTCTATTTTTGTTTTTTTTTGTCCATCTGGACTTGATCGTCTATTCCCCAGAGAGGCGTACAAAACCTCTGCTACAAATATTGTGCCCTGATGATAGATGTAGCCCATGGCAAGAAGACTGATCAAGCACAGCAAATGGACTCGCAATTGGAGAGTCGGTGTCTCGTCCTGAGTGAACTAAGTGGAGCACGACAGAGCGGAGGCTTTTTTTCTTTCCTTTTTTTTTTTCGCTGCCCGAGGGAATGACCAGGCCTTTCCCCAGCATGGAGTCATTCTTCATGGAGGGGGTGGGGGGGTCTCGCCGGGCTTTCATGTGGCTCCAGCTCTTTCCAGAGTCAGCGTCCGACCCATGGCCCCCTGCTCTTACCACTTTCTGAACTGGAGCTCCAGCTAATTTGCTGTTTGATGGGAGTTTGATGTGTTTCTCTTCATCTGAGCTGTGTTTTTTCCCTGAACAAACCCCCCCCCCCCACCTCAGCACATTAACAGAGGCAGAGACAATGGAAGACGTGTCTGTCCCCAACTTGTAGTCCACATGTCTGTAAATAAGGGGTTTCTTTAAACAGGCAGTCTCGAAGGGATGCTAAACTGGCCGGACTTAGCCACACTGGAACACCAATAAAGCTGCTTCACGTTTGTTACGCTTTCAGAAAGGGAGGGGGGTCTGAAGGCAGGAGGGTTAAAGGAGGGGGGGTGAAAGGAGGGAGGGTTCTCATTTATGACCACAGGTTGAAAGACACTCCTTCGGTTTGTTTACCTGAACAAAGGTGTAATTACTCTTTTATTTAAACTCGGTAAATTAATCTTCTGTTCATTTCTCACAGAAGGGAGAGAGAGACAGAGAAACAGAGAGAGAGAGAGAGTGAGAGAGAGATGGAGATAGAGACCAATAGAGAGAGCAGTGCAGCTGTTCATTAGCTTAAAGCCTGTTGATATTAGTTAACCAACCAAAGCAGAGACGAACTTCTGGGAAAATATTTCCAAGCTGACAAAATAAACGTGTTCACGACTCATTATCCGTTTTCTGTTGCCCGTTATTTCGGGCTAATGTTCCTGCTTTGTGCTGTGGGGTTGGTTTAGCATGAGGCTAATTTATTAGTTCTGTAGTGTAGTCCTGTGTAGTCTTGTGTAGTCATTTGTAGCCCTGTGTAGTCCTGTGTAGTCTTGTGTAGTCATTTGTAGCCCTGTGTAGTCTTGTGTAGTTCTGTGTAGTCTTGTGTAGTTCTGTGCAGTCTTGTGTAGTCTTGTGTAGTTCTGTGCAGTCTTGTGTAGTCTTGTGTAGTCATTTGTAGCCCTGTGTAGTCCTATGTAGTCCTGTGTAGTCCTGTGTAGTCTTGTGTAGTCATTTGTAGCCCTGAGTAGTCCTATGTAGTCCTGTGTAGTCTTGTTTAGTCCTGTGTAGTCTTGTTTAGTCCTATGTAGTCTTGTGTAGTCCTGTGTAGTCTTGTGTAGTCTTGTGTAGTCCTGGGTAGTCTTGTTTAGTCCTATGTAGTCTCGTGTAGTCATTTGTAGCCTTGTGTAGTCTTGTTTAGTTCTATGTGTAGTCCTGGGTAGTCTTGTGTAGTCCTGTGTAGTCTTGTGTAGTCCTGGGTAGTCTTGTGTAGTCTTGTGGAGTCTTGTGTAGTCCTGGGTAGTCTTGTGTAGTCCTGTGTAGTCTTGTGTAGTCCTGTGTAGTCTTGTGTAGTCCTGTAAATTCAAAACTTAGTCTCCATATTTGGTCTTTATGGATGTTTTCTAATTATAAACAGTATTAAAAGCCTTTATAAAAGAGTAATGAAAATGTAAAGAATTTTACTAATTGAGGTGAAAATTGAGGTCTTGGATTTTGGACGGTAGGTGTTCACCCTGTCTGTCGGTTGTCATGGTAATGGGAGGGCTGTTAGCTTTACTTGAGGGTTACATTAACCCGGTAGCTCCAGCGCTAACATTAAAGAATTAACCTCAGGTCCCAGTTTTTCTCGGCCACGTGGAGGATGGGCAGCCCTGTGCAGGCTCCTGATGATTCAGAACGTTCCTCCAGAGCACTGAGGAGGAGATGGACGTGTCTGAGCTCCAGGGGCAGGAAATTAGGTGAGGAGCGCCCCTCCCTCAACATCCCTCAGTGGTTTACACACAACAGTGGCACTGTTTCAGCCATTGTGGAGATAAAACAGCCCCCCTCCACCACCAGCAGCTCCGTTTCTCCTCCACCACCAGCCCAGATCTCATCTCTGATAAGGGCAGAGGAGAGATTAAGCCACTGTTATTCATCTCCCTCAAACCTCAAACACCCCTCACGCCCACATTTTACCTGCAAGCGCTTTGGCTCGATTTTCTACGCAGTGCTTTACCTCCACTTCACCCCGACGATCCTGTCCTGCTCTGCTGCACCTCCTCAGGCTGCCAACCAAATTCGTATCTCCTTTTTTAGGGTTTTTCACATTTTAAAGTAGCTTGAAGACGTCATCTGCCTTGAAAATTTCAAAACAAACCAACCAAAAAAGATAGACCAAAATTGTTGCTAATAAGAAAGAGTTTCACTTTGAGAAAGTGAAAGAGGAGAGAGAGAGTGGCCTTCCTTTTCCTGTAAAATATCATTTTTGTAAATATTAAAGTCTTCTTGATATTTAGCAAATGAAAATGTACAAATCCCACCAGCTTCCCTAAATCAATGAAAAAATCACTGTCTAAAACACAAGCTACATCATGTTGCCGGTGTGCCGTAACCTGTTCTTCATGCAACATTTATGCTGGTCTTTCACCGTAAAGTAGTGGAAAAATCCTTAAAAGAAGAATGAGCTTTTGATCTGATAGTGTACCTGCGGTGTCTGTCATCCTGTTTCCACCTGTGCTTGTCAGTCCTATCACCTGTGAGGCACGTTCTTTTAGATTTTTTGGTGGATGTGCTGTTCTTGGGTCACGCTGATGTTTCTTGCTCTTGCAGGAGGCAGCTTTACGACGACGTCTGGACTGTACACAGGAAGCAACTCCCTCACGAACTCCACTGGATTCAACAGCACTCAACAGGTATCTGTTATCTCTTCCTCTCGTCCATAAACGCTGCCTGCTGTAAACCTTCTCCGTCCGCTGGACCCTCCTGCGGCTCTCTGGAAGCCTTTTGGTGGGGGGGTGGGGGGTGTATACATTCGCACTTTACCCGCATGATATGAATCACTCTGGATGTCCCGAGTACTGTAGACACGGATTACCTCTCGCTCTTCGCGCACATGAATCACGGAGGGATAAAAAAGAGAGAGGAAGACAGATGGCTGTCTCCAGATGTTGCCCTCCAGAGACATGTGTTGGCGTTTAGGTTTTTGGAAGAGGTTCGGGAGAGTAGCAGCATCTCAGAGCGCCTGCGGCTCACATTTCGGCTGTGGTGTGTTTGTGCAGGACTACCCCTCCTACCCGACGTTCGGTCAGGGCCAGTACGCCCAGTATTACAACAGCAGCCCCTACACTTCCCCCTACATGACCAGCAACAACACCAGCCCCACCACCCCCTCCACCACCGCCACCTACACCCTGCAGGAGCCCCCGTCCGGCATCACCAGCCAGGCCCTTACCGACCACTCCGCAGGTAAGACTGGTGCACACACAAACACACACACACACACACACACACCTTCCGAGAGCCACCCGGGAACTTCACTCTTCGAGTTCTCCAAGAAATTCTCCCACCTTTAATTTCTCTAAGATTCTCCCAGCCTCCTCAAAATTTGTGTAAAAATTAGGTTTTGAATGAAACACCTCTCAGTATTAAAGAGGTTCAGGAAGAGGGGGTTGCCATTTCAAATCTAGCAAACGTTTTGGTGCAAAAGTTCCATTGTAGCTCCAAGTTAAAAGTTCCACGTTTTAGTGCAAAGGGTTAAATTGTGATCTGTGTGCTAATGCTGTGAAGGTGTTTTCCTCCATCACCCACCTTCACAACCCTCAGAGCGTCCTGCTCAGCTCCGAAGAGCAGATTCTAAACGATGACGGACAGTTTTGTTTTCCTAAACTGTCGTTAAAAGCTCAGACTGAAACTCTTCTGGCTCAAAGATTCTCTCATGTTAAAACTCCTGCCAAACCAAACTGCCTTTAAAAGCAACTGGAAGTGGAACAGTGTGACTGAGCTTCAGGAGTAATCATCTAGAGTTCAGAATAAAACAGCGGGACGAAATATCGCCGCTGCTTTTCAGGGGTTTGATGATCTGCTGGTTGGCGTGTTGTGTTTTAGAACAAAACTCTCCTCACCACAGCGTCCCTGGATAGAGGGGTGGAATCCCCCAGAATTTTGCTGCACACTTCTTCACCATAAAATTCTCTAAGTTCTTTCAGGCTCTTTAAAACTGGTGCAAAAATTAGGTTTCGAATGAAACGCTGAAACTGTTTCAGTTACAGCATAAAAAGTTTTACAGTAGCAACAATGGTGGTGCAAAAGTGTCATTGTAGCAAAAATTTTGGTGCAAAATGTAATAGGCAGGCAAAGGTTTGTGGTGCATTAATTTCATTGTTGCATATGTTTTGGACAAAGAATAAAAAAAGTTTCAGTGCGCAAGTTTAATTTTCAAAATGCCTTTTTAACAAAATTTTTGGCACAAAAATGTTCTTATATCAAACTTTTGCTGAAAATTTGACTGTAACAAACATTTTGGTGCAAAGGTTAACTGCAGGAAGGTTAACTTCATTTTTGGTGCAAAAATTTAATTGTAGCAAACCCACCGGTGTTTAATTTTATGGTAGCAAAAGTTTTGGTGCAAAAATGTGTTTGTTGCAAAAGTTTTGGTGCAAAAATTTCTTTGTTCTCATTTTGGTTCTCAGTTTCACTGTAACAAAAGTGGTGCAAAGTTTGATTGTAGCAAAAACAGAAAAGGGTTTATCTACCACGACTCCGGTAAATGGAAGAGTTCTGCGATGATTTAAGATGTTTCCTGTTAACAGTATTTAATGCTCTCTTATTGTTTCGAGTCCAGCACTGTTCTGGAGGTCATTCACTGCAGTGGAAAACATTGCCATTCATTGTTGGACAGCAGTTCCTGTTAGTCCGGCTCATGAATGCTGTTGGCAGAGGAGCAGCCATGCCGAGCATTCCAGCTCCAACCGCCCGGCCGACTCGCGCTGCAGTACCACTGTCAGTTATGAAGAATTAAAATCAAATTAGCTTCGAGAAATGGGGGCGGGGTGAAATCCTATAACTGCACTGCTGCTGCGGAGGGCTGGTCCCGCCTGAGCTGCTTTTTTCTCCCGCAGAGCCAGAAAAAACACTGCAGGCATTAGTGCTAAACCGCTTTTAGCCTTTTAAAGGCAACGGCAAGGCAGTCGCACTTAATTTGAGCCAAATTCACCAAAAAGAAAACCTGATCGGTGGTCAGATAGCAGTGACAGGGTGTTTGGACTTCATTAGCACTTTTTAGAAACTCACTTTGACTTTAATAAGATTAAATATCATTTAAATTCAAACAAAAAATGTTAAAAAGTGCCTGACTGCCTTAAGAAAATTAATACATTTATGAAATAATAAGATACAAGAGTAAAAGACTGACTGTTTAACGCTCAGGCAGGTTACTTTCATATAACTGAATTTTAAACGACACATTTTTTTGGTTCGTTCACTCTAGTCTAAGATACGAAAACCATTTGATGTTGACTGTAAGCTCAGTTATCTCCACTCTCATTGACTGTCTGCTTTGTCATATGTTTGTATTTCTATGGGTCAATTTGCTTCATAAACAAACTGGTACCCTGTAGCAAACAGCTGCTAACTCTGACAACAAGCATTTCAGAGGCTGAAAACTTGCAGAATTGCATCTTTAAAAGTTATTTGAAGCATTTAGTAGTTTTTGTTTGTAGGTCTGTTTTTGTTGCAGCTCTTTATCCTATGTGTCAGTCAAACAGGTTCCCTCCCATCAGAACGGGCAGCTGTTCGTTACATTGTACAACAAAATCAAATTCGAATAGACAAGCTGTTACCCAAAATTCCCGATAAGTAAACCTGACCCTTGTTTTTTCTTGCTGGTCTCATATTAAGCATGACTAATCATATTGCATCATGTAAAAGATGAAAAATGTTGATCTTCTTGTAACTTTCCATATAAAGACAATGACTTTTAAACCTTTTTGCTGATGTCACCGTGCACCAGTAGGCAGAGCAAAATAATATTGACCAGTAATATCATGTTTCATCTGAACATGATCATCATATTACTCTCTCTTAGTGTTTTTCTTACATATATGGAAGTAGGAGGAGATACGATTACCTTTAAGTTAACCTGTAAGTTTAGACTTAAGACCAAACCCAAGATTAACACTAATCCTGATCCCGTTGTTTCACAAGTATGTTTAGAGTGCCGGAAGTTCAGTTGATCTGGAGTTGATAAAAGAGGCCCGATTGTTTAGGTTTTGTTTCGGCGGCCCTAAACAGAGCTTCTGGCAGAACCCCCTGCCGTCGCCGTGCCGACCGCGGCTCGGAAACGAGCTGTTTATTTAATCTCGACACGCTTCTTTCATTCCATTGTTCGAACAGTAGCTTCTAAAGGCCTGGACTGTTTCGTTTTGTACTTCTATGGGGTAATTAACGTATAGATAATGCATAACCCCCCCTCCCCAAAGCCACTACTGCAGCCTGAGCGGCCTGGGGGTGTCTGGCGATCAGATAAACTCTGTATTAGCAGGTACAGTAGCTGCAGCCCTGGGCCTCGGCGGGTAAACGGATCCAGCTGCTGCGCCGTCCTGAAGGTGAAGGCCATTTTTATTCCTCTCTACTGATAGACCACTTCTCTTTTTTTTTCTTTCTCCTCTCGTCCCTCCTGCAGGAGAGTACAGTACAATCCACAGTCCATCAACCCCCATTAAAGATTCAGAATCGGATCGATTGCGCCGGGCTTCGGATGGAAAATCACGTGGTCGAGGGAGGAGGAATAACAACCCGTCTCCACCGCCCGACTCCGACCTTGAGGTACTGAAACCCAGCCAGGAGCTCAGCAGAAACACAGCCTCGCCACACGAGTCCTTTAAATTCCGTCTTTAAATTCACGTTTGAACTTAAATAAGGAATGCACTGGGCAAAACATCTCAGCGTTTAATTCTGAAATATTCCTACAGAGCTGGAGGCCCTCTCAAAATGAAGCAAAATATGCGTTAAGAAAGTGTATATTCAAAATATATATATAATTACATTTTATAGTAGAAGGTATATTTCCTCGCCTGTTTGTTGCAGCACCCACATTACTGTCAGAAAATAAATTATTTTGTAAAGCAAAGTAAATTTGATAAAACAAGATTATCAATTGATTTCGGATCATTTGTAATATTTTAATTGGTTCAACTGGTTCTACTTGTCTGTTTTATCTAAGCTCGCATTTTCAAATTGTGGTAAAAAATGTTTCTCTTTTAGAGGCCAATGATGTCCATTTTTTATCCTTAACATAAACATGCATGTGCATATGATTGTATTACATAAAATGGAAAGTCGTCTGTAAATGTTTAATGTATGTTTTGTTAAATAACTATAAATATAAGCATGTCTGGGCTCATTTTATTACACGTTACTATTTATTTAACATTTTGGGAGCAACATAAAGTATTATATGCATCATAACCTCTTAGATTCGATTTAATTCATTAAATAAACAATGGATGTCATCTGTAGATCAATAATCAATAACAGGTGCATATTTGAGCTTTTGTACACATGTTGACATATTAAATATGTTGCATGTTATTTTACGATGCTGTTGATTCAGAATTGGTCGAAGACTTTAACACGTCCACCTTTTCAATGTCACGTCCTGAACTGATCGGCCATACTGGTGATACTGTTAACATATCTGTTTAATTAGCATCTCGTTATTGATTGGGTTAATGCAGTGGGGGGGTTGGTCATGGCGGTTTGGGTCGTGGGGTCAGGGTCAGGCAGGCCTGGCCCCCACGCCCGCACGCCAGGCTGATATCGACATGCAGCTCGGTTTGCAGGAGGCAGAGCGCAGCATTGATTTAGCTTTCTCTTTCTCCAGCGCGTGTTCATCTGGGACCTGGACGAAACAATCATCGTTTTCCATTCCTTACTCACGGGGTCGTACGCCAACAGATACGGACGGGTGAGTGACCTCCCTTAACCCTGTCCAGGCTGCTGTATGGAGGCTATACAGTGTGTGAGTGTGGGTTGTGGTAGAATGGATCAGCGTGTGGAACTGGAGCTTTCTGGGAGCTGCTGTGTGAGGCTGTTGCCCTTATTGTACATTAAGCTGCCAGAGAGCTCAGGGTACTTGGTGACCGGAACTCTCGCCAGAGGCCTTTCCAGTGATCAAAATGGTCAGAACAGAAATAAAAACTAAAACAGGTGAAAAACTTGCAGTGTGGCCTTGAAGACTGGTTCGGTTCATGTGCTATTTGGTGTCTTGGTAAATGTTGTGCGGGTGTGAGGCTGTGAGGGTTTGTGAATGTGCAAGTGTGAGATTATGATAGTGTGCGGTCGAGAGTGTGTGCGGCTGTGAGGGTGTGTGAGTGTGCAGGTGCGAGATTATGATAGTGTGCAGCTGTGAGTTTGTGATAGTGTGCGGTTGTGTGACTGTGTGGGTGTGTGACTGTGTGGGTGTGTGATTGTGCAGGTGTGAGATTATGATAGCGTGCGACTGTGAGTGTGTGAGGGTGTGTGGCTGTGTGGGTGTTAAGGTTTGGGGGTGTGCGGTTGGGAGGGTTTGAGGCCGTGAGAGTTTGTGGTTGTGCAAGTGTGAGGGTGTGTGGGTGTGAGTGTGCGATTGTGTGGGTGTACAGGTGTGGTTGTGTGGGTGTGTGGTTGTAAGTGTGGGGTTGTTTGGTATGAGTGTATGTGAGTGTGAGGGTGTAAAGATGTGTGAATGTGAGGGTGTTCGGGTGTGAGTGTGCAGTTGTGTGAATGAGTGAGTAAGAAAGTGAGAGAGTGAAGGTGTGAATGAGTGAATGATAAAGTGAGAGAGTGAAGGTGTGAATGAGTGAAAGATAAAGTGAGAGAGTGAAGGTATGAATGAGTGAGTAAGAAAGTGAGAGAGTGAAGGTGTGAATGAGTGAAAGATAAAGTGAGAGAGTGAAGGTGTGAATGAGTGAAAGATAAAGTGAGAGAGTGAAGGTGTGAATGAGTGAAAGATAAAGTGAGAGAGTGAAGGTGTGAATGAGTGAGTAAGAAAGTGAGAGAGTGAAGGTGTGAATGAGTGAAAGATAAAGTGAAGGAATGAGAAGGTGAAAGGGTGAGGGAGTGAGTGAGTGAGAGAGTGAAGGAGAGAGGGACTGAGTGAAGGAGGTTGACGTTCTGAGCTGGTTGTTTTTGTTGTTTTAGATAAACCGTCCTGTTCTATATTTAAACTCTTTCAAATAAACAGTTTTGGGGAATCAGCAGATCTGAGGTTCTCAGGCCTCGTGGTGAGATCATCGGTTTATTCAGGCTGCAGGGCGCTGGGCTGAGATCAGAACATTAGAATTTCTCCAGCAGCTCAGTGGACCCGCTGAACACTCTCATCTTTAGACTGGACTGGAACTTCTGATTGACCTTCACCTGAAGACCACCAGACCTCCACAGATCCAGTCAACTCTGATCAGGCCACACAGCTCCGCCCTCTTAGAGCATCAATCACAGCCTGACTCTGCCCACCTCCTCTCAATGGTTCAAGACCTACTGCAAGACTTTTCTCAGCCTTGGAACCGAAGTGTTGGAACAAATTTCTCCTGAACTTCAGAACTGCTGAGACCCTCACCGTCTTTAAACAGAGACTGGAGGCGCTCCTCTTCACCGAGCTCTGAGGAGAACATCTATATCTCATACAGCAACTTAACAACCAAACTTCACAAAAAACTTCACAATAACTGTCCTCTGCAAGGTCTGAGAGGGGTCTGGTGGTTCCTCTCTGTGAGAGTGTGTGTGAGAGAGAGAGAGTGTGTGTGTGTGTGTGAGTGTGTGTGAGAGTGTGTGTGTTCAGGGTGTTTGATGGTGTTGTGTTTTGAGGTGAGGAAGTCCTGCCCCTTTGCCCCATTCTGTTTATTTACTTTGCCTTCTGCTCAGAATTCTGGGTAAAAAAACAGACCTGGAGTTTCAAGGTCTCAAATACACACACACACACACACACACACACACAAACTCTCTCTCTCTCTCTCTCTCTCACTCACACACACACACACACACACACACACCACAATTCCACAGGGCAGGAATGTGCTGATAAGCAGCCAAGGCCCTGCGCTCCTTCTCTCTCTGATAACACTGGAAACAGCTCCGCTGCTGACCGCTGCAGCAGACCTCGGCGAACGGCCTATTTCTTATATTTTAAGTCTATTTTGAGAGTGCCCTGTTCTAATATGAGCTGGAGAGATTTTATAAGATTCCGGGCCAGAGCTTGGCTCTGAAATGTAGCAGAATAATTCCCTTCCAGGAACGATCCCACCAGCGTTATTGGAATTGCACAAAAGCGAAACAAAAATGCGTCTCGGACTCCGGACAGGGGAGGGGCTTGGACAGCATGTGAGTTATTTATGAGGCAGCTGACGTCAAATAGAACTCAAAGGACATCAAATATTCCTAATTAAATTAGAGCATTAGAACACAGAACAAACTAAAATTCTAAGGTGTGTATTAAGCAGAACTTACATCAGTTGACATATATCACAATACATGTCAAATCATCATCAGCTATTACACTGAATTTTAGCAGGAACTGTTATTTTGGTCCAACCAACACAATTTTTCAATCAATTCAAAAACAAAAAGAAAAACAGATAGACAAACACACAGACTGACAGAGAAACATATAGAGACAGACAGAAAGATAGACTGACAGACAGACAGACAGAAAGATAGATAAATATTTCTGTTTTTCTAGCCACCTATACAGCCAGTCAGTCTGAGTCCGGTAGCCTGCAGCAGCATGGTTAACCCCACTGAGCACACACACGGGCACACGCACGCACACACAGCCATACACACACAGTCATACACACACACACACACACACACACGGTCTGTGCTCATTAGGCTGATGAGGCAGCATTACAACACACCCCACTAACAGCAAGCCCTTCAGCTGGAGACCAAAACAAGGATCTGACAAGCATTCCCACATCAGAATTCCTCACATTACACACACACACACAGAGTTCAACTGTACAATGATTGCTATTCAGCAGGCGGTCCAACTGATGGTAGTCTGGGAAGGGTGTGAAAGTAAGAGCTTGTATGAGAGTGTGAAAGACATTCTGCTCCTACCCCAGGATTTCTACCTCCTTCTGGGGTTTTACTATCCTGATTTACACTTATGCCTCCACTTACACTCCCAATTAATGCCTTCATCTAATTAACATCCTTCCAGAGTTAAATCAGGTAAACTAGTAGGAGATGAGAGTGCTTAGCTAAACATACAGGCCATGTAAGGACACCAAAGACGGCCAAACATTTATTTTTCGCAGAACATATGAATTTTAATGAACCTTGCTGGTTGCTGCAATTTCAAAGATGTTTTATGTAACTTTTCTAGTGATACTTTTTACCTTGCAGCACTTTGATATTTGTGCTTTAATGTAAAGTATGTTACAACAAAAATGTATTTTATTATTATATTTCATTTCACCTTAGTATTTATTACAGTACCTGAGCTTATTACACAAGCAAATATTAAATGACAGCTGGTTATAACGAGAGGGCTAATCAATAATAACTTATAATCATCTAATCTAATGAGCAGTATAATCTTCATTGCATACACTACATCACAGCACATTTTACTTCTTACACTATTCAAAGTGTGGCAAAGTCAATTTCATATAAGAAATCTGATCCTGGAGGAAACTGCTTGCATCTGCAAAGACAAGAGTAACATAAAGTCAAAATAAAACTCTCCAGAAATACTCTAAAATAATGAATTCGTTCATTTATTAATTGCGGATACCCGGGTCTACAGGCGCAAGGTAGGGACGCATGTACATACACACACAAATACACACCATTCACTCACATACTCACACGTGCGGTCAATTCAACTGACGCGTATGTTTATGAACTGTGGGAGAAACCGGAGACCCCGGAGGAAACCCACGGCACCACAAGAACAACTACACACACACACACACACACACACACACACACACACACACACACACGCTAAAGAACAGGAACCAGATTCAAGCCCCCAAGCATGGAGGTGTGAGGCACATGAGCCCCTCTAAAATTATATTCTATATTGTTCTTGTCTCTGTGTGCAGTCACAACATAAGCAGTTTCCTCTGGGAGCCAAAAAAGGTTTTCTGATTCTGAAAACAGATATTCACCTGTATGATTTTTTTTTAACTAAGAGAAGGAAAACAGGTCCATTTGCAGCGTATTGGGGCCACAGGACTGGGGCTGAGAAATTCTGTGCTAGAGAACAGTCACATGGTTCTCTCGTTCACCAGGCCAGGCCCTCTGAAAGGAATTCCTGAGCTTTCACATAGTACCGCCGCTCACAATAGACCTGCAGAGACCGCCACAGAATTAATGAGGCTTTACTATATAGGCAGCATAATTCCCAGCCCTGGTGTGTCATCTAATTATCAAACAGAGACAATGAAACAAGCACCTACATTACATTGATTACTAAAATATGCATAATTAACACAATGTAATGCTGCAACAGTCAGAAAGGTCCCCTTACAAAGTAGTATTTAAAACACTACATTTTTCACATAACACTGATACTTAACAGCACAAAAGAAACTATTACACATAGTTCAGTCTAAACAAAGCGAGATATAAGATAGTGGTTTCAAAAAGGAAAAACAGAGATTATGACCCATAGTAATACCCTGGAAATTACATGTTTGTAGCATGTTGTCAAAGTATGTCCTCAGAATTGTCGAGCTCCACCACAACCGTCCTGAACATTACTTATTCCGGGCAAGTAAAGCATAATAAAGAAAAATAAAGATTATCACCCTAAGTAATGCCCAGGAAATTACACGTTTGAAGAGAGAGGCTGAAGCTTCCATCTTTTTCCTTTTAACTTGTGATTTTGCAGGTTCTTCCTGAGGCACCAGCTCTGTGGTAATGGGCACTTTTTCCTGTTTTTCTGACCAAAAGCAACATGGAAGGATGGAGAAAGCAACAACAAAACAAGGATACGTTAGACTAAGTCGTGTCCTTAGTAAATCTTAACTGAAAATAAAATGCTTTTTTGTTGTTTTTTGTTGATGTTGCGGTTTGGTGAGAAAGAAGCCAGGCTGCGGCTCAGCTTTGGTGAGACACTGAAAGTACAAGCATCATACTGAGGCAGTCCTATAAAATACAAAAAAATAGTCTCTGAAATTTGACTTATTTCTACTCATGAAAGGCCAAGGGGCAGCTAGTGACCTGGTGGTTAGGGAGTTGCCCCTGTGATCAAAACATTGTGGATTCAAATCCCAGGAGTGCCAATGACACCACTGAGGTACTGTTGAGCAAGGTATCGTTCCAACACTACTCTCCAGGCTGCTGCTTCATTTGGTGAGTGAGAAAGAATTTCACACTGTGTGCCGTGGTGTGTTCATGCACAACAAATAGTCACTTCACTTCTAAAACAGGCCAGAACAATCCTAATTATATTTACGTTCTTCTTTATATAACAGTATTGAAACAGAGCAGAACAAAAATGTACCCCTACAAACCGCTTGCTATTTCATCTAATATTTGAAGTACATAGAGCTAAAAGAGAAGCAGAAAATATCCAAAATCTGTTCAATTTCCCATCCTAAATGTTCACCTAACATGAACCTATGCTGTTTAGTTGTTGCTCTCTCCACCCATCCATGTTGCTTTTGGTCAGAAAACAGGAAACAGTGCTCATAACCAAAACCTGTGTTTTATTCCCCTTTTAAATTTTCTCTTCAGTGTTTGTCATGTCTAGTTGCACAGTGGAAAAATGCAATCACAGGCATCGCAATCAATCATGATAGCAAAGTCTGGGCTACTCAAGTATTACCTTAAAATAGCCATTACTACCCCTAGTTCCCCAGAGAGATAAAGTCAGAGCTCCTCTAATCAGTCACTCAGTGCTGGGAGCTGCCTGCTGCCACACTGGACCGTTCCAGTGAAGGGCTTCAACAACAACTGCCGAGAGCAAGTAAACCTCAGGACAGTACTGGTGAAAATCACCTGCATGCTTGGGCAAGCTTGACAGTTTTGAGGAGAATCATTTCCACAAACAACATACCCAATATTTTTTTTGTTTGGTTTCATAACCAAACACCTGACACAGGAAAAGTGAACCCTGTTTATGGTGAAGTGATGGAGACAGCTCTGAGTGGATATGGGGGGATGGAGGGGTGGCCAAAAGAATTATTTTGAAATGGATCCGGTGCTCATGAATCGTCATCCAAGGTTATTTTTTCCCTAAAATATTTACTGAAAGATTCACTGTAAAAATGGAACTGACAAACTAACATTATGAATGTTTCAAGCACAGTTTGTATCTCAAGTCATTTAAAGTATGAGCTGCCAGGACCTGTTTCCAATATTTCAACACATTTAAATACATACATTAAGGTTAGTTTTTTTGTTTGTTAATTTATGGTCAGAAACATTATTCAGTGTTTGTGAGCCACTGTTTGGCCGGATCATTCCAAAAGCTGAAGCAAAGGTAGCTCTACTCCTTAAAATGGTTATTCTAATTTAAATGTAAATATTGAATACTATTTTGACAGCCCAATAGTTAGCCTAAGTGTGCAGACAGGTTTTTTTAAATTATTATTTTATTGTAAACACATGCTGCTTCAAGATCTTTGTAATTTATATATAGATAGATTCATGACATTCAAATCATACCTTGGTAAAAATAACTTTATTTATCTATACAATATCATGATTATATAAAAACCCATGAAAAGAAGTGGCATAATTATTGAGAAACTTGCACATGCCTGATTTCTACTAATTACAAAATTACTGTATTAAATATTGCGCATTTTCTTCCACTGAATACAAGCCATTAATGAACCTAAAGGGGTTTCCGAAACTCCCAGTACCAGGAAAGTAAACAAACACACACACACGCACAAACACACACCTTCCTGCATCATTATTACAATTTTCAACTCTGACACAATACATTAATAACACACCACTGATGATCACTGTCATTGTCACACAATATACACAGTCATTTCAAAACGAGACCATAGTGCACACACACACACACACACACACACACAAAATGGTAATAACACACTACAATCAGACACTGAAGAGTCACCTCAGATTGTTTGGGTCTGGGTTAAATATAGTCTGTGTGGGGTCTATAATCTCCCCAAGCTTAACTCAGACCCGTATTTACCAACACTAGACTGTTATTACCCGATTTCTTCTAAAGCATCACTTTTAACAAAACAGCAATATCTGAGCAATCATGTCCGAGCACTTCTTGTCCAACATCAGTGACTGAACTCATAAATGCTCTACAGAATGAATGAATGGACACAAATTTCCACAGAAACTCCAAAATCTTGTGAAAAGCCTTCCAAGAAGAGTGGAAGCTGTTATGGCGGCAAAAGGGGACCAACTTCACAATAAAGTCTATGCACTTCAATACAATGTCATTAAAGTCTTCATTGGTGTAATAGTCAGGTGTCCCAATACTTTTGTCCATATAGTATATAAACACACATGAATAGATAGAAAAATAACAAAAAGCCATTGAATAGTCTGTCATCATATGAAATCATACTTATATTACATGAAAAGAAAAGAAATCTACACTAGGAATGTAGAAAGTGTGTGTGTGCTGTGTGTGTGTGTGTGTGTGTGTGTGTTCAAAAGCAACTGGAAGCTTAAAAATACCAGTAGCTCAGCGCCTTGTTCTGCCTGGGTCGTTTGAGCATTATTAAGGATGAGAGAGGAGGTCTCACTAACGCAGAGCATGTGAGTCTGAGATTAGAAGCAGCTTTTGTCTTTCCTTCTTTGCCTCATTCTCTCTGTCCACTAGACCCTGCTGTGGAATCAAAAGGATTGAAACTGTGGATTTCTATGTGGATTTGGACAACTTTGTTTTCTTAGCACACCTGCACTCAACTCGAACAAATCAGAGCTGCTTAATCGAAAGAGCTGATTTGGATTTCTGAATGTGAGCCATGATTTACTGAGTTAAATCACTTTAAAGTTTGTTTTTTATTATTATTTAATACTAGTGGTGCAACGGATCAAAAAATTCACGGTTCGGATCATGGTTTTAAGTCACGGATCGGATCAGGTTTCGGATCAGCAATAGAAAAAAAAGAAAAAAAAAAGACAAATTAAACTTTCCATTTATTTAAGTATTTTTTGCCCATTAAAAACATTCACCAGTCAGCGGTTGTTGCGCCGGCCTTCGTCTTAGCTCCTGTTACACCAGGGTGTTGTCGTTTTAAATGAGCGGCCAGGCCCGATGTGCTACCCGACGTGCTGCCAGTCTCATACGGCTTCCTCGTGCCACACTGTCGACAAACTGTGGAGGTTTTATCCACCACCCTTTTCCCATCAATATATTTAACGGAGAAGCGAAAATGCTCCCACACATGTGATTTAAATTATGCTGGAGGGTTCTCGAGCTCCTCCACTCCTCCACCTCCGCTACCGCTGGCCATGACTATCGCTTGACAGACATGCGTACCGAACCGTGGAGAGGGATCGGTTCGGATCTCGGATCAACAGTGATCCGTTGCACCACTATTTAATACTATTATTATTTATTATTGTTTAATTCACACTGTAATGTGTCTGATTATCCTCCTAATGTTAGTAGTCAGCATTCCTCAGACACTTGATGAATCTTCATGGTCATACATCACCAATATATGAAGTAATTCCCCGCTTTTCGCGGGTGTTACGTTCCAAGAGCACTTGCGTATAGTGAAAAACTGCATTGCTGTGTTTTGGTAAACCCGCATTCACCTCTTTTAATTTAAATTCCCCGCCAAGATATTCATCTCGGAAGGTCGCTGGACAAAAGTATTTGGACACCACAGCGATGGTAATAACCCCTGATCTACCTGGGCTAAAAATACAAATGAGGGCTCGTTGGAAAGGTCTCCTGGAGATCAAACGAACTGTGGAGTTTGAAGTGTCTGAGTGCTTGCACTGCGAAGAAATCACGCTTGGAGCGCGGGGACTCAACCCTGGTGTAGAATACGAAAAAAGTGCTTCCAGGTGAGCTACAGCATGGTTCAGAGTCCCTTTGTAGGAAAACATCCAGTAAAACATATTTATTGCCACAAAAAGCAAAAATAAGGCAGAGGATATTTGCAGTTTTTGCGTTATTGTGGGAATTTCTGCGTAAAAATATGAATTCGGTTCTCAAAAAAAAATCTGCGTGTGACTGAATCCGCGACTCCTGATCCGTAGAACTGTAGATATGTGACGTCTGGGCCATCTAAGCCATTTGATTCCAGTTTAGAGACAGGAGGACCCTAAAATTACTTTTTAATTTGATAAAAAAAAATTACATTAAATCAGATTTCTGATAATAACTTTTGTTGAAAGTGATATGTAAATATCTTGAATTCATACAGAGCAAAACCAAAAGATGACATGCTGTTGTTGTGGAAAGTTGTGTCCAAGTACAGTAAACCCCCAGTTTTACGTGGATCAGGAGTCGCGGATTCAGTCACAGAACTTTTAGTTGCATTTTTCGGCGGGGAAAGCACTAAGACACTTCAAACTCCATAGTTCAGTTGATCTTCAGGAGACCTTTCCACCGAGCCCTCATTTGTATTTTTAGCTGGAGTAGATCAGGTTTTATTCTCTGAAAATCACTTACCTTGCCGCAGTGTCCCAATACTTTTGTCCCCCAACCTTCCGAGTTGCATATCTCGGCAGGGAATTTAGAATATTAGATATTCGAATAAGTGCCTTTAGTCATTGGGTGAATGAATAAAATACCATAATCAACACCTAATTTAATGTACTGAAGTAAAAAGAGCCAAACCTGGTATTTGATGGAGCTGCAAGTAAACCTGGGCTTTCATGAGGAAAAAGGTCTGGAAATGGTTAAGCGAACACTTTGCCACACATAAAACCACCATTTACTGTATTAATTCTGTTTGTATTTGTTGTAATGTAAGTGGTTTAACACTAAACAGTACTAAACAGTTTTTAAGCATAATTCTCTCAGGTGCCGAAGACTTTTGCACAGTATTGTATATAATTATGTGTCAGACCCATGTATGACCACCTCTCATGAGAGCAGCAGCACCTCTCAAAATCATGATTATTTGGGACAGGGGATATGAAACTTGTGGGACAATGCCAATAAGATTAAGATCTGTTAATGCTAACACTCAGCATTACAAAAAATGTACTATTTTTCCAAAATTTGGCAAATGAAGAAAATGTTAATAAAATGCAGGAACAGCATAAATAAAATTCACTACACAGCAGCCAATCATCACCTAAACAGTGATGCAATCTTACTGTGTAATCCTAAAATCAAGTCTGAAAGCAGGTAACACACACTCCAGTGTATGAGCTGAGTAGTATTTGTAATTCAGGTACATTACTTTAACAGGCTGAAACAGAAAACCACTGTGTGGGGCCCCACCAGAGAGCTGCACCAGGAGACTCACTGAGCCCCACAGCGGAGCAGCGCTAGGAGGTCTGCTCCACTTCTTCACCATGGGAACCAAGAGTGTCCTTGGCACACAGGTGCTTGAGTGTTTAGAGCTGCTTCCAGCAGCCTTTTACCCAAGTCTGCAACACTCTCCCCCTTTGACGGGCTTAAGAAAACGGGCTCAGAACAAAAACAGCTGAGACACAAGCACTCACAGCTTTGTGGTACAACAAAATCTAGTAGTCATAGTTAAACGGTGCCGTTTTGACTGATAAGCCTTGCTGAGAAAGATGAAATATGATTCTCTAATATTGTGTTTTGTTGTTAATTCAGATAAACTGTAGAACTGTAGGTTTACATACTAAAACAGCACTATACTGGATTTCTTTAATATCTCCACTTTTAATCTTCTTTAACTGATTTTCTATCTATTCTTTTATTTCTTTTTTGTTACTCCTTACTTTTTTGCATAATATTCCTAATATTCTGTTCCTGTAAATAACCCTGAGTAACTTTTGTGTATGATAATGGTGATTATAAAAAGTATGTAAAGGACTGTACATGTCTTTGATATTTTAAACATGATCGTGTTTACCAGTTCAGCCTGACAGACAGACCTGATGGACAAAAGTATTGGGACATACCTCTTTTAAGGGTTTTGGCTAGACTTCTTACTTCCAGTGAAGGGCAATATTAATGCTTCAGACCTGGTCCACACAGAGACCTGACCTCAACCCCATCCAGCACCTTTGGGATGAACTGGAACGGAGATTGTGATCCAGACCTTCTCATCCAACATCACTGTCTGACCTCAAAATAAATGAGCACAAATTCCCACAAAAACTCCAAAATCTTGTGGATAGCCTTCCAAGAAGAGTGGAATCTGTTACAGCTGCAAAGGTGGGCCAACACCATATTAAAGTCTATGTATTTGAATGTAATGTTACTAAAGTGCCTGTTGGTGGAATGGACAGGTGTCTCAATACTTTTGTCCATATAGTGTATCTGTAATACCGACTGATTTTATAAATGCACCACTGCTTCAGGTGATGGAGAAATAAATCTTCATACATGCTCTATCAGTAACAAACATAACCTCTAAAGCACAAAAGCCCAAACACCACAAAATGAACCCCCCCAAACACTCTACCCCCAAAGCTCATGAATATGAGTGCCCAGGGCCTATTTATAGTGTTAATACACACATTTGCTTTCTTTTGTGTTCTATACAAAGGGAGGAAAAGAGGTGGATGGGACTGAATGCACTGTTCCATATTAAACAGATTCATTTTTATGCAGGCTGTGCCTCTAGCTTAATGAGGTCATGCTTTTTTTTTTTAAATAAAAGCACAAGCTTCAGATTTAGTTCCTACTGCTTCATGCTACACCAACAGCAACTATATATTTGCTCTGTGACGAGGTCCACTTATATGTTTCCTAGATAAACACACACCGACTTCCTTTTAAGCAGAAAACAGGAAGCTTTGGAAAAAAAGGACTCTTGTTAATGAACCCCCACCTAAAAAAAAAACTTTTATGTCCTCTGAATTTAGTTTTTCTCTTTTCACACTAAGCACAAAGCAGAGAAAACAAGCTTTATGGATTCATGTTTATGTATAAACATGCCTTATATGTTTACCAATTCTGTATTTTGATTTGCTTATTTTGGGACTTTGAAGAAATACTTGATAGACACTGCATGTGTGTGTGTGTGTGTGTGTGTGTAGTTTCTAGCTGAGTTTGATTGTAGAACTGGCCAATATGATGTATTGATACTGCAACCAATTCTTTATATCTATATGTTACAATATGTTCTAATATGAGGGGCATTCACACTTTTTTTAACTCTTTATTCCTCTACGATGCTGTTTTCTCTGCGTCGACCAAGTTTTTAATGCCTTCAGGATTTGGTTCAGCATTTAACCACTGAAGTACAGCTGCTTTCACACCATTATCACATGAAAATCTTCTTTCCATAAAAGCTTCTCTGAGCTCCAAAAAGGTGGAATTCAGATGGAGCTAAATGGAGCTAAACTCACACGCATGCCCAGTTACTACCAGTAATTAGTCTCCCAGCCTTCACCGTTTCCAACCAAAATCTAAAAAGGTAGAAACTTTTTTAACATCCCTCATATTTTAATATTGTGATCACCATATCACCCACTTCAGCTGAATGGCTAACACAGAGTGCATCTATGTAATTTACTAATATACCTACTATTACAACATCATTTTTAGTGTTAACCTATTATAGATTATAT
>JBBPDC010146224.1:0-22714 GCA_037974485.1 Hemigrammopetersius urotaenia
AAGGGAGGAAGGGAGGATTGGGATAAGGGAGGACAAGGCACGGGAACAGAACGAAACAGAATGAAAGCGGACTAATATACTGGGGATGGGATACGGTGTCTACGAGGGGGAGGCGAGGCGACCGTAACAATGATATGCT
This sequence comes from Hemigrammopetersius urotaenia, assembly GCA_037974485.1. Taxonomy (NCBI): domain Eukaryota; kingdom Metazoa; phylum Chordata; class Actinopteri; order Characiformes; family Alestidae; genus Hemigrammopetersius; species Hemigrammopetersius urotaenia. Next base: position 140 of record JBBPDC010146224.1, read on the forward strand.
AAACTGTGTTTATATTGTTTTATATAATTTAATATAGTAAACCCAAAATAGTTGCATGTAGTTTTGTAAGATTGTGCTTAATAGTCTGCTGAAGAGTAAACATTTTATCATATTAAATGTATTTTTGTATGTTGGTTTGTTATTAATCAGCAGAACTAATTATGAAACAGGTAATTTAAGTCAGTTAACATGAGTTCTGGGGATTTTCACTATACACTAAAATGAATATGAAAAGTATTGAAAATTGGCACAAAACTTTTTAACTTTCTGTTAGGGAACTAATAACATCTGCTTCCGTTATTTGCCACTATCTGGCATCATGTTCCCTCATCAGCTCCAGGATCACACATGAGGAAATTAAAACCTACCAGACCATTAAAAACATTCACCTAATATTGTGTCTGTCTCACTAGTAACACCAAAAGTCTGTTGAGACAAATACTCCACAAGAACTCTGAAGGTGCTGTGGTATCTGCACCAGCCCTGTACTGTGACAGGCAGGTGTTTTTTTGGAGGTAAATGGTGACCTGGTGGATAAGGATCTGCCCCTATGATCAGAAAGTTCAAACCGATGTTACATTTTGAATCTTTTTTGAGTGTAACATTTCTGCTAAAGACAGGAATCTTCTCAGTTTTGCAATGTAATTATTATAATGTTTAAATTAGGGATCACAATCTGCCATGGTGATCGGAAAGTCATGCGCTTGAATCCCAGGACTGTCAAGGGCACTAGTGAGGTACCCTTGAGCAAGGTACCATCACCACACACTACTCCCCCACACACCTGCATTATCAGCTGCCCACTGCTTCACTTGGCTGAATAGGTTAAATGGGTTGAATGGATTAAGTGCGGAGAACAATTTCACACTGTTCAGACTGTGTGCTGTGGTGTGTTCACATGTGATAAATGACCAGTGTTGGGCACGTACCTTTAAAAAAGTAATTAGTTACTAGTTACTTCTCACGAATAGTAACTGAGTTACATCATTATAAAAGTAACTAATTACCAGGCAAAGTAACTATTGCGTTACTTAAAAAAAAATCTAATTTAATACAACTATAAAAAAATATAAACATTGTACACTAATCTACACTATTTTAATGTTGTTGTGGGACAACGTGAGAGACAACTATCAAATTCAACATTTCTGCCTTTCACCTCAGCGAGGGAAAAGTAGTGCTTATTCTTCCAGTTTGCAAAAGCTACCTTTGAACTTGTTGGACATGCTATCCTTGCGACTCCTGGATGTTGGTGTGTGTACGACTGACTGTGTGTGTGCTTGTGTGTGAACACCCACACTACTCTGCCTCTGATTGGCAAACAATGGAAATTTACTCAGTCTAAGTCAATCATCGCGTTCTCAGTTACACCACATGTTTACAGACACACCAATCATCATCACTGGTTCTGTGTCCTGCCCCGGCCCCGAACACACACAAACACACACCCCAGAGAAAGAGAGATGCTATGGCTGAGAGAGCCGCTGCTCGCATGAAAACCGCTTCACTGTTCTCAGTTATAGTAACTCGCTTTTTTTTTCAGTAACGGTAACGACGTTGTAACGGGGAAAACAGTAATTCGTTTGATTACTAGTATCGCTGTTTATTTAAAGCGCTGTTATTCCCATCACTGTAAATTACCACTATATACTTACACTACATTGAGAGGTGGGTCCTCCATCGATCAGACTAGGTTGTCCAGTGTGGGCCAAAAGCTACAAAGCCAGCCATTAGATTGGATTCAAACAGGAACATTACTCAAAAAATGTCTTTAAAATCATCAGACCAGATATTGTCAGTGGACAGTAGTAATAGACTAATATGTGGACCAATTATAGGCAGTTAAAGATTGTAATCAGGAAAATTTATCGTAAATCGTAATTTTTTAGCAGTCTACCTAATTAATTAATCATTAAGTTAACTTTACTGGTAAACTTTTCAACTCCTGTTCATAAAATGGCAATTAAATTATAAGACGCTCAGCTCTAGAAATCTTTCAAACTCCCGGAGTATTTTTCAGATATTTGGAATAATTTGGGAGGAATGTACCCTAATGTTTACATGTTTATTACCTTAAGGTTTATTTTGGCAGCCGAGATGATAATTTGGTACCAGCTGATAGAAACCTTTTAAAGTATTAAAGAGTATATGTTTATATAACACACGAGATTCGAGTATCATGGCGCAGCCACGTTCAGACGCCTTTCTGACTGCTCCGCACAGACTGTGCTCTTTTTTAGTTATTTATTTATTTATTTATTATTATTTATTATTTATTTCATGTTCCAAAGTCAGCTGGATTAAAAGTTTAGGATAGCAGAACACTTCTAAACATTTGTAATAACTTTGTACATTTAATCTCGGACACTTTTAAACCCGACCCACCATCGCCAATTGAGATACTGCGCGGCTCGGACATCAACAATGGACGTGACACTCGCCCAAGGCGCAGAACAAAGAAACGCCGGCGGACATGTGCTGGCGGTTGAAACAGGCTGAGACAGCAAGCGCACCCTGCACCACTGTCCAGTATCCTGCTGGCTAATGTACAGTCACTGGAGAACAAGCGGGAGTGTAACATTCTGTGCTTCACTGAGACATGGCTGACCCCCACTGTGCCGGACCGTGCTGTAACTAGCTTTGTTAGCATGCTAGCAGAGGAGATCATCCCTACAGTATGAGTCAAGACATTCCCGAGCCAGAAACCGTGGGTGGAAAGATCGATCCGTGCAGCAGTGAATGCCAGGACCGCCACTTACAACACAGGTCTCACCACTGGCAATATGAGCGGCTACAAAGCGGCTTCATACGCCATTCGGTGCGCGATGAGGGATGCCAAACGCCGCTATTGGGTGCGCTTGGAGTCTCACTTCCACCAGGGAGTATGTGGCTTGGACTGTGCACAATCACGGACTACAAAGCCAAGGACACCGCGCCGATCAGCGCCGATTCTGCATTCACCAACGAACTGAACGAGTTCTTCGCCCGTTTCGAGGTTAGCCAGGCGGCTTGTGCTAACTACATTACACTACATTACTCTGATCACTCTGTTAAATTACTCTGTTTACATTTCTCTGGTCACTTTGTTTACTCTGTTTTATATTGCTGTGCTATTATGGCACAATGCACTTTAACATTCCATTTGCACAATGTACATATTGCTGCTACATTTATATGAATACATATAAAAAAACATTTTTTCAGCCTACATATTTTCTTTTAACTTGTGGTGCTCTTTGTTTAAGTTACTTTCTTTAGATTTGTGTTTTAGAAAATTTCAGATTTATATTTTTTTATTTTACTTACATTTATACTTATATTTAGTTGCACTGATTTCTTTATTTTATTTGCATTTCAGAACATTTCCAGATTTTTTTTTTTATTTAAAATATACTTATTGTTTATAATGTTTGCACAGTCAGAAAGGAGCGGTTCAGGATACATTTAGCTGTGTGTTCTACTTGTATGACAATGCATGTGACAAATAAAGAATCTTGAATCTTGAATCTACTAGACAAAAAACTATTGCAAAACACCAGCACAGCACTTTTGGGGCAGTCAACTAGGAGAACTGAAATCATTTTCTTTCATTAGTATGTCGTCACCAGAAATTCAAATATTCCAACCACATAAAAGAACCCTCCACTCTCCTGGTCACTCCCTGCTTTACTGCCAGCAGAACAAGATCAAAGCTCCATCCAGGTCTGAACAGTTTACCTTTTATGATACATATTTATATATGCAATGCCAGTTGTAGTCCAATGTTTTACTTTTCAGTGCTTAAATCATTTAATTAAAATCAGGACCCACTGTGTGATTTGTAGTATTTTGGACCCTTATAGTTAAAATGTTTATTTTAAATAATTAATTTTAATTAATGTCTCCTCTGGATAAAATTTTTTGCAGCCTTTTTCTAATTTTGAAGTTATGAACACAGACTTTAGTGAGGCTTACCTTTCCTTCAGATATCTTATGGGTCCTTTTGTAAGGAATTGTGGTAGCCTGGCCACTTCTGGCCTCATTCATCTCTGTTCCTCACTTCGATTTACTGAGCCCAAAGGCTTAATACTCAAAAGGCTTAATAAACTGATGTTACATTTTGTAGAGAGAATCTTTTTTGTGTGTTTGCTGAACACAGGAATGTAACTATTATAATGTTTATATTTCATATGTCAGCCACAACATTCAACCCCACAGGTTGAAGAGAAGAAGATGTATGACCTAGTTCCAGTGTGCCTTGTTGGTTGGGCTGAATGTGATATTAGGCAGTGAGAATCCAAACAGATCCTGAAGTTCTTGAAAAATGGGAGAAAGGCTATGAAACACTTTGAGAAGATCAAAACTGTGATATCTAAATGAGTGAACATCTCCAACCTGGCAGGCCTTCTGCAGGGTTCCAAGTGTGCAGTGATCAGAGAGTACCAAAAGTGCTCCACAGAAGGAGGATCAGAGAATGAGTGACAGGGTCCTGGTGTGTAAGGGAAGTGAAAGGTACTAAAGTCTGTTAAATCAAAGTCAATTCAAATGACTCAGTAAAGATCTACATTGTTTGAACCACACAAGGTTTCTGCCAGGAAGAAATGTTATTGTTGTGATGTTGATCTTTGGCAGTTCAGGATCCTTAATGATGATTCTGCTAAAAATCTTTAGAGGGAAATTCAAACCAGCCTGCGTGTTAAAATCATCCTCCTAATATTGTGTCGGTCCCACTAGTGACACCTAAGGCCTGTTGAGGTGTAGACTCCACAAGACCTCTGAAGGTGCTGTGGTATCTGCACTAGTCCTGTACAATGTTAGGCAAGTGTTTTTTGTGGCGGCTGGTGACCTGGTGGTTAGGGATCTGCCCCTGTGATCAGAATGCCATGGGCTTGTAACCCAGGACTGTCAAGGGCACCACTAAGGTATCCTTGAGCAAGGTATCATGTCCACACAACTAGATAATTAGCTGCCCACTGCTTCACTTGTATGAATGGGTTAATTGTGTTAAATGCAGAAACTATTTCACACTGTTCAGATGTTCACATCTTCACAACGACCACGTTACACTTACACTCTACATTGCGAGGTGGGTCCTCCATTGATCAGACTAAGTTGTCCAGCGTGGCCCAAAGATGGGACTGAGATGCTTTAGGGAATGAGATCTCAGAAATTTTGAGGCAACATCTCTTTTGTCATGTTCCTCATTGATTTGGCTTTGATTTGACTTGCTTTATCCATGTGGCTATATTTTCGATTTCTTTAGGTGGGTGTTGGTTAACAGGGGTTATAGTTTAGCTTTTCTGAGGTGGGGTTGGTTTGTCAGTAGGGCATTTTGATTTGTCAACAGCAGGGGATTTGTTCTGGGAAATATGCAATAATAAATAAATGAAACTGTTAATTTATTTTTTTCAGATGTGGAGACCCCAAACAAGAGAGACAGCAATGAACTCTTCATTCTCATTTCAATTCAGTAATAATGGAACATCATTGGAAATCTCACCATTCTATACATCTGTCCTTATCAACATAATAGTCTTCATCTTGGGTCTTCCCATTAACTCCTATGTTGTGTGGCTGATCATAACTGGTGCAGGAAGTGGAGTAGTGTCAGAGTTCTTTGTGCTCAACCTCTCTGTGTGTGAAATCATTATTTGCTTCAATATTGTACCCACTATCTTCTACATTTTATCATACAGCTCATATGCTTTAAATTATACCACTGGGTTGTTTTCAGCAATACTTCTCTTCGGAAGGCCCTTCTTCCAGTGCTGTGTCTGTGTGGAACGTTATGTGGCTGTGGTCCATCCTGTTGTCTTCCTGAAGTACAAACCTTTAAGATTCCGGGTGGCCATTTCTGCAGTCATGTGGTTATTAGTGCTGGGAATCTGTGCATTCTGTCAATTAGTGCCTGAAAGAAGCATGAATTTTTTTATGCTGGCACAATACTTCATTTTTTTTTCTGTAAAGGCTTTCTGCTCTTTTGCGGTGCTCAAGGCTTTGAGGCGGCCGGGTCCTGGTGAGAAATGGAGTGTAAATGACGCAGAGGCCAACCGCATGAAGAAAAAGGCTTTCTGGGTGATTCTGATCATCCTGCTGTCCATGGTTTTTATTTATGCCCCAGTGATCATCTTCATATTCTTGTATGATTATTTGTCTGAACAGCAGATACAATGTGGCATAATGGTTTTTAATGTCTCACTCACAGCTGCTGGCCTTGTGCAGCCTTTGTTTTATCTGAGCAGGGCTGGAAAACTTCCTCTAATCCAGTGCTTTTAATGATACATATTTAAATGTATAGTAACCCCTCGCTTCTAGAGGTTTCATCCTAAGAGCACCCGCGTATAGTGAAAAAACGCGTTGATGCCTATTTTTATAGTGTATACACTAAATATGCCGCCAAAATATTCATTTTAAACTCAGTTTAATGCATTACCCTTAAAAAATGTAAAGGTAAACCTGTATTCCTCTTTAAATTTAATTTATAGTAATAAAAATGCAGGACTTTAAGAAGGACAAAAAACGAAAAACACTAAGACAGTCCATGGGGTAGATTCTGGTCTGTAGCTGCCACGGACACTGCAAAGGCAGCAGCAAGGAGAAATAAATAATCAGTATCAGAAAACTTTATTGATCCTGGAGGAAAATGCTTAAAAACATTAGCATTACCAGTTAGCATTAGCAGCTTGTGTTAGCATTAGCTTTGAGCCAAAACAAAGACTCCTACACAAAAGAAAGGCTGAAATAACTCTCTCTACCGACATGTTTATACAGGGCACCGTTTACTAATGTTAAATAAACTGAGATAACTAATTTGGGTTCAAAAGACTAAACTACAAAGACAAGACATGGACCAGTCATGCAGTATCGGAACAGGGCTGGAGAACTTCCTCATATCCGGTGTTTTTAATAATTTTACAGTTATTATTCAGCACAATCATTACCCCTGCAAAGAAAGCAAGAATAACACAAGAGGATCACATCCGTTCAACAGGACAACTTGCAGTGCATTCAACAAAAGCAGCTGCAGTACAGTTTGAATGATCACTGCGTTATGACAGATATTGTACTCTAGCTGGGGAGTTGTTAAGTCTACAGCAATACAAATACAGAGGTGATATGATAAAGTCATGGTTTTTGCCAAATGCAAATTATGATTCATTTATTATTCGTGTGAATAAGCTTTAGGAGGGTTTTCACATTAAACCAGTTGCAGCAATGATATGTAATCCCGATTTATGTTGTTTGGTTACACAATAACTGTTCTGAAAGATAAATTTATTATGCAAAGAGAATCAGGTGCTTGCAGTTAGAGTAAAAACAATACAAACAATCAAACAGTGCATGTTAGTTTGAGACATTCGATGCCTGATGTCGCTAAATTAACACAGAAGACTACACATATTCAGCTTAGCCCTACAGAATTAAGCTGTTAACTGTATAATCACTGGGTTAAGGGGGTTATGTGGGTGGACGGACGGTAGAGGTCATCCTCATTTCTGTTATTGGTGGTGGGTTTTGGTTAAGAGGAATCACCTGTGTTTAATTTTAAGCGGATAACACATGTGGGTGGTGATTGAACTGTCTTAGTGGATATGTATTTAAGTAGGGTTGTCGGTCCACCGTTATACACTAGCTGGTGTGGATGTTTTCTGTTCCTGTTTTTGTAAATAAAAGTTAAGAACGAAAAATGGAAACCTGTCTACTGGCTCTTATTTGGGAGAGAGTCAGGGATGTAACAGATGGGCTGACCTTCCCAAAAGACAGAGCTGTGGTCAGGCCCCTCGAGCTCTACGAGGAGCTTGACTCCAAGGAGGAGCTTGGCTGGAGTGGGACAAGCTGGCACTAGCCGGCGAGAACGAACTGGTTCACGGTGGCAGAGTTCTTGTGTGGCAGAGAGTCTGAGGATTATGAGGAGGACCTGGGCTGCTGGGTGAGCGGGTGGATCGTTTTGGCCCCAGAGCGGATTGTGGACCCTCTCATCCCGGACCGAACCGTGATGGGGCTCTCTATCGGGCTCGCTAAAGTTTGGAGATGGAGGTGGCGTGGGGGTTCCCAGCAGCCCAGGAAGTCTGTGACTCCCTTCAGCACTCCACAGTTCCGGCACGTGTAGCTGGACTCACGAGTCTCCCTCTGGGTGGGCTCTGTATGTGAGAAGCAGGACCCGAAGGGGTTAAGCAACGCTCCTCTGGCGCACGAGATGTACACGCCGGAGGAGGAGGCATGGCTGTTGAAGTAGCTGTCCCAGTTATCGCAGGAGCTCTGTGAGTGTGACATGGCCGCATACTCCAAGCAAGAATGGCCGGTTTCAACGCACACGAGCTCCAGAAAGGTGGCACGAGAGAGACGCGACGAGGGTGTGAACCTTTGCAACCGTGTTACGCACCCCAGCATGAACCAAGACGCATGAGAGAGACGCGAGGAAGAGGTAAGCCCTTGCAACCATGCTATGCACCCCAGCACCAACCAAGTGGCATGAGAGAGACTGGTGACTGTGATGAGCTCCTGGCTGAGGTACTCCCCGGAGGAGGCATGGCCTCCACGGACAGTGAGGCGTTCCTGGTAGGGGGCCCCATGCAAAAGGACAATGGCAGGGGGAGCGTCCAGTGGAACTCACCCGGGTCACCAGGACTGGCAAGGGGCCAGCCAGAAAACAAGCCTGGTGGAGGTGCGTCGTGGAGTGGGGTATTCCTAGGGTTAAGGGGGTTATGTGGGTGGATGGCCGGTAGAGGCAGTCCTCATTTATGTTATTGGTGGTGGGTTTTGGTTAAGAGGAATCACCTGTGTTTAACCCTTTTGTGCAAAAGCGGCTCTCGGCTCTCGTATTGAAATTTAAACTTTGCTAGTTAACTATTCCTCCAATTATCAACATAGAGCCAAAATAACCAACTAGTCATTTTTACTAACATGTCAACTATGTGCATATGTAATATGGGTAACTTTAATGCAGTAGTTACCTAGAAAAAGCTATATTGAAATAGCTTAGCATTTCGCTAATGTTTACACCAGAAGAAGCCTCTTTTAAAACGGAGATCTTTAAACATGTTTAAGCAGCAAGTTAAGATCATTTAAACTCAAAATAAAATAATTTACATTCAAATCATCTGAATAATTGACTCCAGCCGCAGGGATGTGTCTAAAAGATGTTTATTAGCTTGCTCACTTTTTCATGGAGAAACGTAGTGTTCAGTAAACAGTAACTCTCTCTGACCACCCAGTTCAAGTTTACACATAACATTATACATGGATCAACAGCTAAAGATGTCCTATATAAAATCCAAGCATTGTTATTTGCTATTGTTATTCTGAACAAACTAGTTTTTATGAAATACGACTCGTTTCACGAGTGGCGAGAGCACCCGTTTTGTTTACGTTCAGACGAGGTCTCAAATTTCACTTCCTAGCCAATCTCAGGCTTCCCAGAAGTGACTGACAGCTTTCTTAACAAATAGTATGCTTTCTTACGAAAACATAGGTGGGTCATTTACCCTAATTGGTCTATCCATGCGTTTCTAGAGGTAATGCGTGATGACGAGTACCCCCGGGTCCCTCACACCCACATGTGTTTTATGCATAGACTACGCGTGTGTAGCGCAGAGGAGAGACGCAGGCGCCATTTTTAAAAAGCGATATATCTGTCAGTTCTATAGCTTCTGTTTGCATTTTGGCTGATTTTGTCATTATGGTGGACCTTGGAAAAGGGAGATGCTGTGCTTTTTGATGAGGGGGCGGATTTCGAGGAGAGGAGACTGGCAGCGTGGATTCAGATTTGGAGGATAAATTTGCAGAGGGACTCGACATCATCCTTGATATGTAAGTAATGTTTTTAAATTCACATAATACAAATTAATCTTTTTTTTAGTATGTTGGCCTTATATTAGAGGTGGGCATAGATGAATTTTTTTATCTAGATTAATTTCACTGAAATCTTGGAATTAATCTAGATTAATCTTACTACTTCTGAATCTGCTAAATCCCCACAAAACAGTGTCAAAATCTACTTCAGTAAAAAGTATTAAGCAAAAAATAGGAAAATCAAGAAGTGAAAACATTAAAACATTCCAAAGTTAACATTAAATGTTCATTAAATGTTTTGTTTGTGTAACCCACTCAACATAGCCTACAAGAGGGGGTAGGTGTCACAGTGGGAGGCAGAAGGATAAGTGAACTGTGCCCACTGTGTAGCGTGGTGGAAGAACTCGGATGTGATAGGACATGAGAGAGTAGGTAAGCCACGCAGTTATTCTCAGAACGCTCCTAGTGGAGTCCACACCAATATGAACTCGTGTTCTGAACACACACACAGACAGTATATAAACGACTCCTAAGAGTCAGAGTACTCACGGTACCGGAGAAGATGAGGTAGAGTTGAATAGGCAGGGTTTGACCTGCGGGCATGAAGTCGAGTAACTTCAATGGCTGTGTGAGGATGATACACTTACTTCCTGTTTATATACTGTGCGTGTGACAGGTTGTTTTAGTTCGGTTTCTGTAGCATATACATTTTTGTACAATAGGTGACAGTAGTGCCGCTAAAGGGAATAGATACTGCATTGTACTAGAGAGGAACCAAAGAAGCGCCAACAAGAGATAGAGGCAGTAGGGGTACCTAAAGATAAAATAAAGATTAGGAGCAAAACACATTTGAAGAATATGAAAGTTTTTCCACAGACACAATCTCCAGGGGGACAAGGGACATTGAGGAAATTCAGAGGATATAGAGGACATTAATTTTCTCTCTCCAGTTGTCTTTTTTTTTTTTTTGCCTTGATTCGAGGCAATCAGCTTGGACAAGCCGAAATTTGAAGGACACATAGCGGCAGAGAGAGAGAGCAGAGAGCTGAGAAGGAGCCTTTTTTGACTGAATTGAAAAATTCAGTCACACAAAACTTTTTAACTTTCTGTGAGGGAACTTTTAGAGGCAGAGATCTGCTTCCACTAATCACCACTATAAACTCTTATTAACACTTGCTGAGTGTTAATAAGAACAAAGAATAGTAAAGTCTTTGAAATATGATAGTATTTTGTCTAATGTTGAAATGAAAATAAAACAAGTAAAGGTCAGATTTTTCCTCTTGGAGTAAAAGCATTCATTCCAAGAATACTTGATATGAGTTTGAGAAGTGTGTAAATGTAAATGTAAACATAAATGTGTCACTAGTGTTACTAATGGTTGCAGTGTTTACTATGGTGTTTTAATTTTTTAACTTTCTGCGAGAAAAGTTTTTGCGTTATGCTGAGGGCCTCTATGGTAGAAAACCTGCTACATAGTTAAAGTGTTTTCCACACTCTGCAAACAGGCTGGGGGGGGCACATGGACACTCTACCAACAGTGCAGAATGGGAGTATAGGCTTTTTGTATGGGTTCAAGGTTCTGATTTATGTCTGGGTTGTCTAGAAGTCAATAAGCTGGCGTGTATGTCTCCACTCTTAGATTCAGTGATACCCTTTGAATGGTCCATAGAATATTTATCCACTGGCTCTCCTATTAACCTTAGATTGTAGGGAACACCATTGTTTGAGTTGGGTGGATTTGTAAGTATTTTTGTTTCTTTGTTTTATTTTGTGATTTGGATTTTTTATTTTATTTCATTTATTGCTGTGTGAGATGTTTTGATTTATTCCAATAATTGGGTTATAGGAGAATGCCAAGGGATAGCACTATTTTATGGAAAAACAAAACTATGATAGAAGTTTGCTGAGTGACTTGTTAATATCACTTAAGCTGAGTATATTTAAAATCTGTTTGACAAGTTACTATTATCTGTGTGATACTGCTGTGAGTGACCTGGTGCTAAATAAATAGCTGTGTTTTTTTTTTTATACTGTCCCAATTCGTTTCTGTGTGCCTCCTTGACCACATGTCCCTCCGTGGTGTATAGCAGAAAGGTCACATGCACATCACCCTTCTTTAAAATTGGTATCAGTTCACTACTTCTGCACTCGTAAGGCATTTTTTTTTCTTGGCATAAGCACAGGTCGTGCAGGCTGATGTCAGATATCATGGTTGGCCACAAAAAGGCTCGCTAAAGGAGAGGTGTCCAGCCTTGGCAGATGAGTGAGCCCACCGCAGGACCATCTCTCTCACTGTAGTGGGCACATTGATTCCAAGGCCTGTTCCTGGCGGACCTGGTCTTCTAACCCCCATTGGTGAGGAGCCAAGATGACATGAGGAGGCAGGACAGGCGCGGGCTCCATCCGAGGACTCTATGCTTGGTGCTGGTGCGAGAGGGCATCAGCCTTGTTGTTCTTGGACCCTGGATAGTAATGTTAAAATTTAATTGCTCGAAAAATAAAGCTCATCGTGCCTGCCTGGGGTTGAGTTGTTTGGCTGTCCTGATGGTGATGAGGTTTTGATGGTCCGTCCAGACCCTGAACAGGCCACTGTCACCCTGGAGCCAGTGATACCATTCCTCCAGAGCCCACTTGATGGCTAACATCTCACGGTCCCCTACCCCATAACATAGTTGCATGGGATTGAATTTTCTAGAGAAAAAACTACAGGGGTGTAGTTTCTGGTCTAGACCTTACTGTGAGAAGACGGCCCCTACGCCCACATCGGAGAGGTCCACCTCAACAACGAATGGTTTGGTATTTTCAGGATGGATGAGGATGTGTGTCGTGGTGAACTGATGACAGAGATAATGGAAGGCAGTGATGGCATCAGCGTTGATGGCACAAGGGTCCGGTCTTGGGTTTGGTGATCTGTTTTTGATAGAAATGAGCAAACCCCAGAAAACATTACAGCTGTTTGAGCGATGTGGGTAGGGGCCACAAACTCACTGCCTCCAGCTTCTGGGGATCCATGGCCACACCCGGGGAGGAGACAACAAAACCGAAGTATGTGGTGGTGTGCTGGTGAAAGACATTTCTCCAACTTGCAGAATAATTAGTAGGCCAGAAACCTCTTTAATACTGCCCGGACATGCTGGGTATGCTCCTTCAAGGTCTTCAAGTAGATAAGTATGTCATCCAGGCAGGCAAAACACTAGTGACCCAGCATGTCCCGGAGGGTCTCATTGATGAGTGGTTCAAAAGCAGAGGGACTGTTACATAAACCAAAGGCAATACCAGGGTCTCGTAGTGGCCAGTGGGGGTTACGAAGGCCATCTTCCACTCATCTCCCTCCCTGATGCGGACCAGATTGTATGCACTCCTAAGGTCAAGCTTGGTGAAGACCTTGGCACCAGAGAGAGAGTCCAGGGCGGTGTTGGTATGGGGAAGTTGTTGTTGTTAATCCCCCGAAAGTCAACACAAGGACAGAGACCCCCGTCTTTCTTTTTTACAAAAAAGAATTTTGTGGCGGCAGGGGATGTAGGTTGTCACTCCTCCATGGCACGTTGTTCCCCCACAGTTAGGGAATAGAGGTGGCCATGGGGTGGTACCGCACCTGGCTGGAGGTTGATGGCCAAGTCGTATGGACGATGGGGTGGCAACTTAACTATGCGTCGCTTGCAGAACACCCGCACCAGGTGTTATGGGAACGGATTCCAGGTGCCTCTGACTGCCCTGCACACATCTCAGCCTTAGCCTGGAGACAAAGCTAACTAAGTATAAGTACAGTATTAGACCAGTACTGTAGTTTAGCAGCAGAGATGTGCAAGAGTGCAAATGTGCAAGAGAATGCAGGTCATCAATAAATACATGTGCAATTTAAAAAGGCAATAAATATGACTGTATGGTTTGTAGCAGCATAAAAAACATGACAGTGTCGTGTGTTATTACAGAATGTGTGATATGAAAAGAGTATTTTAACTGGTAATTAAAGTCTGAGTTTTCCAAGGGGGTAGTAGTGAGGTAGGGGGAGGTGGGTGGTTTGTGGTGGACGATTTCCACTGAGGAGTGATTGATGCTCAGCAGAGAGTGATCATGTTGTTGCACCAGTCCATTAGCCGTTGCACCTCCTCTCTGTACGCCACCTCGTCGTTCCCGCTGATCAAACCTACCACAGTTGTGTCAACGGCGAACTTGATGATGTGGTTTGAGCTGTGCATTGCTGCACAGACGTGGGTCAGTAGAGGGCTGAGCACACAGCCCAGGGGGGCACCTGTATTTAGCGTGGTGGTACTGGAGATGTTGCTCCCAATTCTGACTGACTGGGGTCTCCCCGTCAGGAAGTTCAGGACCCAGTTGCAGAGGGAGGTGTTTAGGCTCAGCACTCAGCTTCCAAATCAGATGCTGAGGAATGATGGTGCTGGATGCTGAGCTGAAGTCTATGAACAGCATTCTAACAAAAGTGTCTTTTTTGTCCAGGTGAGTGAGAGCCAGGTGAAGGGTGGTGTTGATGGATCTGTGGAGCGGTTGGGACGGTCCAGTGAGGGAGGCAGAGTGTCTTGATGTGCCTCATGACAAGCCTCTCGAAGCACTTCATGATGATGGGTGTGAGTGCGACGGGATGATAGTCGTTGAGGGAGAACACTGATGATTTCTTTGGCATTGGGATGATGGTGGTGGTTTTGAAGCATGTTGGGATAACAGTGGTGCTTGTGAGTTTTCCTCACATTGGCCACAGTCAAACAGAGTACCTGGCCATTGGGAAGTAGGGTGGACTTCCTCACTGCCTTGTCATTTTGGGCTACAAACCATGCATAGAAGTTCAGCGCATCTGTAAAGGAGGCCTCACTATCACAGGCAGGTGGAGATGCCCTGTAGTTGGTGATGCCCTGGATGCCCTGCCACATGCACCGTACATCCCCAGTGTGCTTGAAGTGGCTGTGGATTCTCTGGGTGTGGGCACGCTTTGCAGCTCTACTGGCCCTGGACAGGTTGGCCCTTGCTGCTCTCAGGGCAGCCTGGTCACCTGATTTGAGGGCAGTGTCTCAGGTTCTCAGCAGTGCATGCACCTCTGCAGTCATCCTCGGCCTCTGGATGGAACGTGTGGTGATGTTCTTGTAGACTGTGACATCATCAATGCACTTGCTGATGTAGCCAGTGACTGATTCTATGTACTCATCCAGGTTGGTAGAGCCCCTGTAGGTTGCAGCCTCCATGAACATGTCCCAGTTAGTGTGCTCAAAATAGTCCTGAAGAGCAGAGATGGCTTATGGGGGCCAGATCTTTGTCTGCTTCTGGAAGGGCCTGGCAAGTCTGACAAATGATCTGTAGGCTGGCACGCACATGATGGACACGTGATCGGAGAATCCGAGGGGGGGGCGGGGCTGAGCGTAGAACGCGCTGGGGATGATTGTGTAAACACACCCCTAGTCGGAAAATCCATGTGTTGGTAGAATTTGTGGAGGACTAACTTGAGGTTTGCATGTTTCATATCACCAGCGACAATTAACATAATAAAACATTAACATAATAATTAATTATCTAACAGACATAAACTCCAGCAGAGGTGAGCAGTAACTGGAGATCAGCACAGTGTTCACGCACCAGTCTGTGATGATGTAAACACAAAGCCCCACTTGCTTTGTGGCTAAGATGAGCATCACGGTCGCTTCGGAACAATAGCATGTTGCTCCGAAATGCTGTCGTTCAGTCATGTCTCGGTAAAAACGTAAACACAACAGTATCTGAACTCAGGCTGGGCGGTTTGCTGGAGTTCGATGTGGTCCAGTTTATTGTACAGGAAGCGAACGTTGGAGAGGAAAATGCATGCTATTGCCGGCTGGCTAGCATTCGCCTTTAGCCTGGCGTGGACTCCTCCTCGCTTGCCATGCTTCCGCTTTCTCGTGCACCGCTTGCAGTGCCTCTTCCCCTGCCACCAAAGACATCAGGCAGCGCAGCGGTCTGAGGTTCATGCAGCAAGTCGAGATCTTGGAGTAGCAGCAGCTTGTCACCGAGGTAAGCTACACGCTTATCTCTTATCTGGAGCAGGGTCTGGTGGTCATAAACATTTGTACCAGCTGTTCAGATACACATGTTTATGAGTTTCTGACCTTCGTCTAACCGTTTTCCAGACAGAGAGGACAGACGGCCCGATGGTTGGGAGAGGCGCAATAGGCACAGAGGCCTTTGCGATAGCGTCTCTCTTTCTCTGCCGCTGACAGGAAGGTGCGCCCTAACTGCAGGGGTTCCCCGGCTCCACCTCTGAGACGGGTGGTGGCAGACAAGCGTTGGCATATTTCCCAAACACGAATATGATAAAAAAAAAATACATACTGTGAAAGAGATTTCCCCTCCGATTGCATGGTTTCTAAAGAACCAGTGTTTGAATACACCCAAACATTGGTTTTATGGCCACAAAAGTGTAAAAACTAAACCAGGGCCTCTTCTGACATGGCGTGAACTTGTTGTCCATTACCAACCTTTTTTGTTTGGTCTAGCAACTCACTGTAGTCTGAAAACAGATGGAAAAAAGTGGGCACAGCCAGGCTTGATTGATGTTTTTAAAATTAAACCACACTGACATATCTTTTTATAACTGGCCGGCCTGAGCCTTAGTTTCTTGAAGGCTATTTATGTGTCTGCTGTGCGTTGTGTTTAACAGGATCAACTTCTTGCTTTGCGTTTGAGGTTTTGCAGCCACCAGTTATGACATCACAATGTCTGGTGCAAGAACTTCTCTCTCATAGACACTTTCAAGCCCCTTCTCTCTCTCCAACTAAACTATGGGCTGACCCGCCCATAAAAATCTTCAAAATGATCAGTACTTGGCTCCCGGCAACCGATCAAAACAACCACGCACAAGACACTGGACATTAATGAACATTTCAGCATTGGAATTCTGGCCCAATTTCAATACAGGCTCAGACAAGAAGCAGTACCTTTTTGGGTAGAGGTAAAAAAAAAACTTAAAATAATAAAAATAAAATGTATAATAATAAAACGTTAAAAGAACAATAGTGTAATTGCTTCAACAAGAGATTATTAGACTAAAAAGCATTGCTAAACAACAGCACAGCAGTTTTGGGGCAGTTGAGCAGGAAAGCTTAAGTGATGTACTCTTTCATTAGTATGTCGTCACCAGAAATTCAAATATTTTCCCCACACAAAAGAACCCTCCACTCTCCTGGTGACGCCCAGCTCTACTGCCAACAGAACAAGATCAAAGCTTCGTCCAGGTCTGAACAACTTCTTTTTTTATGATACATTTTTATATGTGCAATGCCAGTTGTAGTACAGTGTTATATTGTTCAGTGCTTAAATCATTTTAATAAACTCAGGACCCACTGTGCGATGGGTAGAAGTTTGGAATTTTATATTTAAAATGTGCATTGCAAATAATTCACTTTAATGAATGTCACCTCTGGGAATCATTATCCCAGCCTGTTCCTAATGGTGAAGTCATGAACTAGTGAGGCTTACATTTCCCTCAGATATCTTCTGGGTTTTTCGTTTTAGGAATTTTGGTACACTAGCCCTTTCTGGCCCCATTCATCTCTGTGCCTCAGTTTGATTTACTGAGACCAAAGGCTTAATTATGATTATTCAAAATGAAATTATATTTGGTTTGAAGATCTGAATCTTTTTTGAGTGTGACTGCCACAAGATTAAACCCCATTTTTTGAGTGATAAGCCACAACATTGACCATATTATGGGGTCTAACAAGTGAAGTGAAGAACACTGATGATCTGGTTTCAGTGGGCCTTGTTGGGTGGAGTGCATATTATATTATGTAGTGAGTATAAAGACAGATCTTCAATTTCTTGACAAATTGGCAAAAACATTCTGAGACATTTTGAGAAGAACCAAAAGAGTGATATCTGAATGAGTGAACATATTCAACCCAGCAGGTCTTCAAAAAGTATTCCAAGTAAATGCTCCAAGGGAGGAGAACCAGAGAACAGGGCCCTGGGCACCTGAAGATGACTGATGTGCGAGGGAAGCGAATGTTGAGATGTTGAGATGATCTTTGGTGGGTCAGGTTCCTTAATGATTTTTCTCCTAAAACTCTTCAGAAGAAATTATAACGTACCTGCCCATTAAAATCATCCATCTAACACTGTGTTGGTCCCACCAAAGGCCTGTTGAGGTACAGACTTCACAAGACCTCTGAAGGTACTGTGGTGTCTGCACCTTTAAGCAAGGTCCCATCCCCACACACTGCTTCCCCACACAACTGCATCAACAGCTGCCCACTGCTTCACTTGGCTGAATGGGTTAATTGTGTTAAATGCAGATTTCTCACTGTTCAAATGTTCACATGTGAAAAATGACCACGTTACACTTACACTCTACATTGCGAGGTGGGTCCTTGATTGATCAGACTAGGTTTTCCTGCATGGCACAAAGATGAGACTGAGATGTTTGATGGGACTGAGATCTCTGGAACATCTTGAGCTGTTTGTCATGCTCCTCATGTTGATTTGGCTTTGATTTGGCTTGCTTTGTCAACGTGGCTATATTTTCGATTGCTTTAGGTGGGTGTTTTTCAACAGGATTATAGTTTAGTTTGTCTGAGGTGGGGATAGTTTGTGAGTGGGGCTTTAGTTTTGATTTGTCAACAGCAGGGAAATGTACAATACAATTTAAATTAAACTGTTTATTTATTTCCTTCAGATCTGGAAACCCCAACCAGCAAGACAGCAATGAACTCTTCATTCTCACTTCAATTCAGCAATAATGGAACATCTTTTGAATTCACACCATACTATATGCCTGTCTTTATCTTCATAATAGTCATAACAGTCATCCTGGTCCTTCCCCTTAACTCTTATGTTGTGTGGCTGATCATAACTGGTGCAGGAAGTGGAGTAATGTTAGAGTTCTTTGCGCTCAACCTCTTTGTCTGTGAAATCATTATTTGCTTCAATATTGTACCCACTAGCTTCTACATTTTATCATACAGAATAGATGCTTTAATTTATATCATTTGGTATTTTTTAACAATGCTTGTCTTCGGACGGCCCTTCTTCCAGTGCTGTGTCTGTGTGGAACGTTATGTGGCTGTGGTCCATCCTGTCGTCTTCCTGAAGTACAAACCTTTAAGGTTCCGGGTGGCCTTTTCTGCAGCCATGTGGTTATTAGTGCTGGGAGTCTGTGCAATCTGCCCACTACTGCCTGTAAGAGGCATGAATATTTTAATGCTGGCACAATACTTCATTTGGTTTTCTGTAATGGCTTTCTGTTCTGTTGCTGTGCTCAGGGCTTTGAGGCAGGTGGGCCCTGGAGAGAAATGGGGTGTAAAAGACACAGAGGCCAAACACACAAAGAAAAAGGCTTTCTGGGTGATTCTGATCATCGTGCTGCCCATGGTTCTTATTTATGCCCCACTGATTGTCTTCATATTCATTTATGATTACTTGTCTGAACAGCAGACAGATTATGGATTCATGGTGTGTTATATTTCACTCACAGTTGCTGGCCTTGTGCAGCCTTTTTTGTATCTGAACAGGGCTGGAAAACTTCATCGAATCCAGTGCTTTTAATTATTTTACAGCCAAAATTCAGCACAATAATTAACCCTAAGACTTATTAATTGCAAAGAAAGCAAAAATAACACAAAAGGATGACATCAGTTCAACAGGACAACTTGCAGTGCATTCAACAGAAGCACCTCAGTACAGTTTGAATGATCACTGCATTATGACAGATACTGTGCTCTAGCAGGGAGTTGTTAAGTCTGCAGCAATGCAAATACAGAGGTGATATGATAAAGTCATGGTTTTTGCCAAATGCAAATTATGACTCATTTATTATTGATTGCTTCTTGTGAATAAGCGTTAGCCGTGTTTTCACATCAAAATGGGTGCAGAAATGATGTGTAATCCAGATTTATCTTGTGTGGTTACAATAACCGTTTTTGAATGATGTGATTAATTCATCATGCAAAGAAAATCAGGTGCTTGCAGTTAGAATAGAAACAAACACTCAATTTTTTAGTTATTACACAAACTCAAACTGTTTTAATCTTGTTGCATTTCTTATATCTGTTTCGTATATTATTTTATCCTCTTTTTCATTTAGACTCTTTCAGAAGTTTTAAAATGAAATTAGTATCATAAGTGATGTGTAAATAATTTATCTTTTGTGGTTACATTGTGACAACAATTGTTTGGAAAGCTTAGATGAACTGATTATAAAGAGGATCCAATGGTTGGACAGAAAACCTACATCCACACTAATACTGGATTTTTTCAGTTGTCATACATTCTTGGACTTGCAATGTTGTTTCTTCTTTTTTAATTCTTTTCAATGTATCATATGTTTTCCATTTATATTCTCCCAGATCTATTAAAAGTAATTTAGAATTGTCTTTGTTTTTATAAATTTCTCATTTCTAATGCAGTTAGATTAATGCAATGTAGAAAAAGTGAAACAGATCTAACTGACTTGATTAAATTAATGTTCAAATTGTGGAAGTTTTGTACCTTTTAATTCCCAATCTGCAACAATATAGACAAACATTGCATGTTAGTTTCAGACATCCGACCGGACACACTGCATCAGTTGAATACTACCTGATGTCGTTAAATTAGCTTTAACTAAAATAAACACAGAAGACAACACACATTCAGCTCAGCTCTACAGAATTAACCTGTTAACTGTATACACAATGCAGTTTCAGGCATTTACTATGAACTCAGTCAAACTCTTTTACTTTACACACGTCAATATTGTGCTCCACTAGCTATTAGACTATTTCCACTGTTCTTGAACGAGCCCCTGCACATTTTCCCACTTTGCACAACTATGGGGATACTCTCTTACTCACTTCCATTTAACACATATAAACACAACACATTAGAAAGACAAAACATGAGAAATTATTGGGGAGGGGGGTTCTCTTAATGCTTCTGAATCTGCTAGATCCCCACAAAAACAGTGTCAAAATCTTATTCAGTAAAAAGCAAGAAAATGCAAAGTGTGGTTCCTATGGTAACTGTAGTTGTTACAAGTTGGTTTTTATGGTGCTGCGAAGTGTGTAAATGTAAACGTAAATGTAAACATAAATGTGTCACTAGGTGGTTACTAATGGTTGCAATGGTTACTATGTCGTTGCTATGTGGTTACTTAAACTGACGTCTCCAAATTAAACTTTTTAACTTTCTGTGAGGGAACTTTTAGAGGCAGACATAGAACACTACGATGAACAGTTCTAACTTACGGATTGTCTCCAGAATGGAGCATCATTCACCAAACCTGCTCTAGACCACTGTGTTTAAACAGCAGGGGAAAAAAAGCAGACACGAATTTCAAACCACTTTAACTCAAACAGATTGCTCCCTTATTAATAACCAAAACAACAATTACAAATGAGACTCTCAATTGAACATGCGTTTGACTCATTCCATTCATAGGGCTCATCTAGCTAATATCTTCTCCACTCTTTGCTAGCATGTGCTAGCACATTCGATGAATGCCAGTCTATGGGCAATACAATTTGAAATGCTCAATACTCCTGATCAATCGATCAAAAACTTTCCACTCCACCTGGAAGAAAAGAATTACGTTTACGGCATTTAGCAGACGCTCTTATCCAGAGCGACGTACATCAGTGCTTAAAGTAGTCCACAATTGTTCTTAATACCTGTAAAGCTATAGTTAAATCAACAACAGCTATTTAAGCAAGTTACTGCTAGCTAAGTTACAGAGTGGGAGTAAAGGCTAGAGGTGCAGAGTGGGAGTATATGCTGGAGGAAAGCCACACAGATGCTCTGCAAACAGAGGGAAGCCACACATTATTCTGTGATAGGTTAGAAGAATCATGCTCATGGTAGCCTGGAAAGAGGAAACATTTACATTTACGCCATTTAGCTGACGTTCTTATCCAGAGCGACATACATCAGTGCTCAAGTAGTGCACAACTGTTTCTTAAACCTGTAAAGCAACTTAAATCCATGTCCAATATTGAACCGAAACAGTGCACAAGGTGTGGTGTGAGAGAACTAAGGAACATTGAAAAATTATCTGGCAGCTGCATTCTGAATCAGCTGAAGTGGTTTAGTTACCTTCTTTGGAATTCCAGCCAGTAGAGAGTTGCAGTAGTCCAGTTTGGAGATGACCAGGGACTGGATGAGAATCACCCGTTGGGTAGCATGATCCTGGGTCCCCTGAGGTACTGAAAAGCTACTGCTATCAGAACTGCTATGAGTGGACTGTGATAATGGCCACCGTTTTCTCCATGTTTCTGTTGTTTTTTCTAGTTAATCTTTGTATGAGTTGGAGGTTGTGATTCATGACTGGGTAGCCTAAAAGTCAGTGAGCTGGTGTGTATCTGTCTCTCTTCTTAGATTCATTAATACTCTTTGATTGGTCCATAGACTATTTATCCACTGGCTCTCCTATTAACCATTGATTGTGAGGAACACCATTGTTTGAGCTGTGTGGCTTTGTATGTATTTTTGTTTCTTGGTTTCCTTTATTTTGGGATGGGTTTTGTCACGGTGGCGGGGGTTAACCCGCTGCCGTGATGTTTCCCAATGACCAGAGGCAGACAGGCAGGCATCCATTCTTTGCTTTCTTTATTTGCACCGTGATGAACAGGAACAGAAACAGAACCAGGTAGTAAGGGTGATGGACTGACGGTGAGACACATATATAACAGAACTTAAATACCACCAGCAATCATGAAACCAGAACGCAAACAGGTGATAACAGAAAACACGTGATAACAGAACCAAACAGACAAGAACGTCAAAATAAAAGACCCTAAACGTGAACAAACAGAACAGAAAACAGACACAGAAACTGAAAAGCCGAACCGTGAC
>JBBPDC010146233.1:0-22713 GCA_037974485.1 Hemigrammopetersius urotaenia
CATGGGACATTCTCCCTGGAGCAACTTTGGGTTAAGGTTCTTGCTCAGGAACCCAGTGGTGGTGTGCTGAGGGTAGGATTTGAACCCATGACTTCTTGGTCCAGAGGCAAGGATCCTACCCACTAGGCCACCACCACACTGTGTACTGTACAGTGCACACTGAAGTTCTGTATCCCACTGTGCTGGAATCTAAAATACCAATGTTACCCCTGTATAGACTGTGCTGTAATTAATGCAAGTGTGTTTTCTTTGGTATGCACTGTTGTTTTCTTTGGTAAAAGCAGGTTAAATACTGTATTATTTTTAATTTAATTTAGAGTAATATAATACAGTAAACAGTTATACCGTTATTTTATATGACAATTTTGAAGAATTTACGTTAATATTTGTTAATATATTAGTAAATTATATTTTTCTTAATAATTTAGCATGCATGGAAAATTATATATTGCCATGACAAAAGCAAAAAACTGCAGAGGATATTTCGGTTTTAATAAAAAATCTGCGAGTATAAAAATGTATTCAAGGAAGAGAAATTTAGTAATTCTGGCACATGAGAGAACGTCACAGAAAATGTAGACATGAATGAATTTCTTTCAGAGTAACCAGATTTCAGAGTGACTGATCCTGTAGATAATACACTTGAACTTACGGTTGAGTGAACGCTGTGTGCGACTGGTGGCTGATTTATGCTGATTGCAAATATTGTACACCGCCCTATCAACCACCCTCTTCCTCATTGTCAAACTTCCCATCCATCAGTAAAATATATTCCACTATCCATAAAATTTGGTTCTCCCACAACTTTCTCAAATTAAATACAGATAAAGCAAAAATTCTTCATGTTGGTTCCAAATCCAAACTCTCCAAATCTGGTAGATTTTTGTTGTCTATTGATAACGCCAATGTCCTTCCTTCTTCTCAGGTCAAGAGTCATCCTTGACAGCAACCTTTCCTTCATTTCCCACATAAACAACATCACTCGGTCTGCCTACATCCACATCCGTAACATTAACTGCCTTTGCCTTCACTCACCCCCGCTACCACGTCATATTAGTCAATGCCATTGTCACATCCCACCTTGATTACTGTAATGCATTGCTTTACAATCTACCATAAACTTCAACTGGTATCATTAAGCAACATCATTGGCTCCCTATCCATTTCCGCATATCATTCAAAGCCCTCTGCAACCTAGCTCCACATTATCTCCCTAATCTCCTTGATATACACTCCTTCGTGCACTCTCCGTTTCTCCTCTAGTTCTTTCCTCTCCACACCTTACACCCATATGTCCACAATGGGGCTCAGATCATTTAGTTGCACTGCTCCCCGACTTTGGAATGCACTCCCACTCAACCTCCGAACCACAACATCCTTCCCCATGCTCAGATCTCTACTCAAAACTCATATGTTCAGATTAGTCTATCCTACACGATTTTCTCACACTTCATCCCACTATCATCTATATATGACCATGTATGTAAATGTACTTTGTATGTATATGTATTTACATGTCTTTTGTATGTAAATGTGTTATGTATGTGTTGAGAGCTGTGAAAGGCTCTGATAAATCAAATGTATTATTATTATTATTATTAGTAGTAGTAGTAGTAGTAGTAGTAGTAGTATAGCCATGTTAAACACTGGAAACTGATATCCTACAGCCTCACTCATGATTACAATGAGCCAGGTGCAACGTTCCCCCTCTCTTCCCAAATGAGAGCAGGCATGCAGGCAGGCAGGCTTCCATTTTAGTTTAGAAGCAATTAAGAAGCTTTTCTAAACCAATCATAATGGTGGACCGACCACCCAGGTCCACTTACACTGAACTTAAATACTACTCCTTTACAGAGTCCCACCAATCACAACACCCATGCATTTAATCCCCAACTCAACACAAGTGTCTAATATCATTGACCCCAAATGAAATACACACAACAGAAATAAGGATGACCCCTACTAGCCGTCCATCCACATAACCCCCCTGACCAGGTTTCTATTCTCACTCTCATATGTTGCATAAATGAGATTAATTATATTTACCTTGTAAATGTAGTTTTATATTTGTTCATTGCCTCTTTTAATTTTATTTCCACATTTTTCATTTTATAAAACTAAGTTGTTGTTATTATTATTATTATTATTATTATTATTATTATTATTATTTGACCCCCACCTGGTCTACAAAAAAGGATGGACAGATATTCTTGCCCGTCCAGATAAGCCAAATGCCCACCCACACATATTCCGTTCACACCTCTGGTGGTGTCGTCTGCAAACTTCAGGAGTTCTTGGAGGTGCAGTCATTGGTGTAGAGAGAGAAGAGCACCAATACTAAGAAACCGTGTTTCAGAAGTGATCTTCCCCAGCCTCACTTGCTGCTTCCTGTCTGTCAGGAAGCTGGTTATCCACTGACAGGTAGCAGGTGACACGTTTAGCTGGGAGAGTTTGGAGGATAGGAGGTTAGGCACAATGGTGTTGAAAGCCTAAACAGGACCCTGGCATGTTCCCAGACAGTCAAAAAGTTGCAGGATGTACTGCAGCCCCATATTCACTGCATCAACCACCAACCTGTTTGCCCAGCAGGGGGTCCAGCTGGTGTCCAGTAATGTCCTAAAACCAGGTGTGATGGGGGTCTCTGGGGTGGGGTGGTTGAGTGGTGTGAATCTGTCTCAAACCTGCAGAAGAAGTTGTTCAGCTTGTCCATTTATCAAATAAAAAAAAAAAATTTAATTAGTTTCCCTTATCACATGATGCTCCCAGTGCAAAATCTCATAATATTACATCAATACTGAGTATTGCACAGTAAGAATATGGGGAGCATGGTTTGATACTGTAATATATTAGCTTTAATTAAAATATCAAGAGTAGCATAATTCGATAGACTAGATGTGCCCTATCAAATATGCTCCCAGTGCAAAATCTCATAATATTACACCAATACTCACTGTTTGTTCACAGTAAGAATATAGGGAGCGTAGTTTGATACTCTATAGTCTATACCTATATTTGCTTTTTATTAAAAATATTGTATGTGTAGCATAATTTGATAGACCAATATCCCGTATCAAAAAATGCTTACAGCACAAAATCACTTTGTGTTGCACTATGAGGATTATCTAATTGTCTTTTTCTATACCAAAAATTATGATATGTATCAATTGATAACAAATCTAAAGAACTGTGTAGTAAAAGTTATTTATTTAAATGCATTTTAACATCTTTACTTTAAAAAACAATACACCAACAATCCCTATTAAACAGTAGTAGGAACTCCTTATTGTGCATTTTTTTATTTGTCATCACAAAGTGTTTGATTCTACTTACTTTTACACTAGAGTATATGTAAAAAATGTAAAAATAACTTCAGCTCAGTATTTTTACATAAAAAATCAGTTTCTTGGATTCGGTGTGCAGATTGATGTTCCAGGTGGAGAGGTAAACCCTGTCACCGACATGGAATAATAGTCCCGAAGTGTGCCGGCAGCGATGTTGTTTGGCACATGGTACTTCAGCCTCCGGCTCCTGATGTTCAAACACTGGAGGCTGGAAACCATAGCATACCTTGAATGGGCTGAGGCCCATGGCAGAGGAGGTGAGGAGATTGTGGACAGTTCTATCCAAACAAGGTAGCGTGCAGAGGAAGCTTGCCGAGGTAGTATGACTACAAATAGGCAGACCGGTGATAAAATTCAAATGCACATGTGACCACGGTATGCGTGGCACGGGTAGAGGTTGGAGAGGTCCTGTCGAGGGAGTGTTTGGTGTTTTGGTTCTAGCACAGGTGTCACTGGCTTGGACAAATTCCTTCTAGTCCTTGGCCATGCTAGGACACCAAAAGGCATGTTGGAGGAGTTGGTAGGTCTGACAAATGTCAGGATCACCCACCAAAGTAGATGAGTGGGGCCTCGCTGCGGAGTCCAGTGGGAAACGAACAGCCGACCGGGAGGAGTATTGGTAGTAGGAGGTTCCAAAGTATTCCCCTGGCAGACTCTATATTCCACCTGAGAGGAGCCAAGATAAGATTGAGGTGACAGGACAGGCACAGGGTCCATCTGGGGACTCTCTGCCTGGTACTGGTGAGAGAGGGCATCAGCCTTGGTGTTCTTAGACCCCGGACAGTAAGAAAGATGGAATTTAAACTGCCTGGGGTTGAGTTGTTTTGCTTGATAGACGGTGATGAGGTTCTGGTGGTCCGTCCAGACTGTGAATGGGTCAGTGCCATCCTGGAGCGAGTGACGCCATTCTTCTAGAGCCCACTTGATGGCCAACAACTCTCTATCCTCTACACCGAGTTGTTGTGTGGTATTGAATTTTCTAGAAAAGAAACTGCATGGGTGCAGCTTCTGGTCTGAACCTTGCTGTGAACCTCAACAACGAATGGTTTGATAATGTCTGAGTGGATGAGGATGGGAGCCATGGTAAATTGGTGAGTTTCTTGAAGGCTTATATGGCTTGAGAGTTGAGGGTGAAGGGTCCGGGTGAAGGTTTGGTGAGATCAGTAGGAGGTGCCGCAGTTGAACTGAAGCCCCGGATAAATCGCAGATAGAAGTTGGCAAACCCCAGAAAACGTTGAAGCTGTTTAAGCATCGAGGGTGGGGGCCAAGACTGCACAGGCTCCAGCTTCTGGGGAGCCATGGCCACACCCTGGGAGGAGATGATGAAACCGGGGAATGTGGTGGTGTGTTTGTGGAAAGCACAATTCTCCAGTTTGCAGCACAACGGGTGGGCCAGCAACCTCTTGAGGACTGTCCTGACATGCTGGGTGTGCTCCTCCAGTAGATCAGGATATCATCCAGGTAAGCAAAACACCACCTACACAGGAAGATGTTGTTAATGAACCGTTGAAAGGCTGCGGGACTATTACAAAGACCAAATGGCATACAAGGGTTTCGTAATGGCCGGTGGGGGCACATGAAAGCCGTCTTCCACTCGTCACCCTCTCTGATGTTGCCCTCTCTGAAGTTGTATGGGAGGTCCAGTTTGGTGAATATGACGGCACCAGAGAGGGCGGTGTTAGTAAGGGGGAGTGGATGACGGTCCTTGATGATCATGTTATTGAGCCCCCAATTATTGACACATAGGCGAAGTCACCGTCTTTCTTCTTCACAAAGAAGAACCCTGCGGCTGCGGGGGAAGAGGAAGGTCGGATGGTCCCCTGGTGCACTCCCTCTAAGATGTACTCCTCTATGGCCCACTGTTCCCTGTGGAGAGAGAGTACAGACAGCCGCTCAGAGCTAATGCTAATGCTACCAACTGGCTAACCCCCACTGCTAACCCCACTAATAGGAGCTCTGCTAATTCCCGGCACATCACAAACAGATGTGAACTGGACCGGAACACCTTGGTGTCAGTGTGCAGAATGAGGCAGTTGCCGGCTCCAGATCCATGGAGTGGCCAAACAAGACCTAGACCAAGAGTAGGCCTAAACAAGCAGTGGTGCTCAGCTGAGGTTGAGCCCTAGGCCAATAACGCTCCTGATGGGAGCAATTGGAATTAATAAAGGGAGATTTCACTGAACTCTTTAATGCACTAGGTATCGTGCCATCAGTGTTTACAATTATCGGTGAACATTTACCAGGCAACTCTTGTAATAAGTTTTCACGCTTCCTCATCCTCAACACGTTGCTGCACAAAACATTCAAAGGGCCTTGAATTTTATTGACAATTTGAATTAACTATTTGGAGTTCTCTCTGCCATCTAAATAGGTCTGGAGTGAAAGTGCTTAAAGAAAATTTTCCTTTTCTGTCTGCCACCCTTCCATGTGTAACCAGCGTTCTTTATGTCCCCTGACAGTCTCCGTAGTTTGGTCCCGCCTCTCTGTTAGCATGCTAGTGGTTACTAGGCCATGTGCTTTGTTGGAGAATATAAATGAAGGTGGACCCTAGGGCACAGGGGGTCCCTGGCTTGCTCTGGCACCAGGAGACTGCGTGTGGGCTGGTGCTATCACTGGGGGAAGCCTACCAGTGTTCTGGGTAGTATGCGTATTTACTACAGAAGAGGACACAGAACTCACATTGCACTTTAGACAAAGGGTGATGCCAGAGAGCACTTTTTCTACCATCTGGGTCTGAGCTACATGAAGGCTGGGATTGGGATACCAGGGACCCTCATTGTACATGCTGGCTAAGCCTTCGTGACTTCCTGCAGAGCCATGACGGCAGAGCTCTGGAAGCGGAGGTCGGTCTTGAAATACTGAGTGATCTCACATACCAGACGTTGGAAGGGCAGCTTGCGGAGCAGCAGCTCTGTGGATTTTTCGTAATGGCAGATCTCTCTCAGAGCTACTGTGCAAGGCCTGTAACGGTGAGGTTTCTTCACGCCACTGGTGGCCGGAGCTCTCTTGCGAGCAGCCTTCATGGCCAGTTGCTTCCCGGGCGCCTAACCACCGGTGGATTTGTGGTTTGCTTTGTTCTTGCCAAACTAGTGAAGTGAGATGGTGTTTGCCACAAGAAAAAATAGCGAAAATAATAGTGAAATATATAGACTATACAATATTATGTATTGATCTGATATATATATACATTCAATCATAAAATTTTTAAAAATGCCAAACAAAAACTTGTCAGATGGAGCAGTCTTTTCTGCATCCCCATAACCTAGCAACTCTATGAAATCTATTTTTAATTTTTATTTTCAATCAAATCAGTAACTATCTGGACACCAATGAATTCTTCAATGAGTATTAGTTGTGTTTCTGTCAACATCATAGTACAAAAATTACTCTTGTTATGGCACTAAATGATGTTTGCTTGAATACAGATGCAGGAAGGGAAGCTGTACTGGTGTAGTTAGATCTGAGTGCAGCCTTTGAAACTGTTGGCCAGAACAGTCTGCTAGACAGACTTGGGAACTGTGTTGGGCTCTCAGGTATGGCCCTTAGTGGAAGGCAGGAGATAGTTTTGTCTCAATCGGCTTGATGTGATCTTGGATGGAGACCTTTGTTTTGAATGCCACATCAATTCTGGCCCTTCAAATTGCTAGAGACAAGTTAGAGACTTTGTTTCCAAACAAGACTTAGAGAAAATGATCAATGGCTTCATTTCCTGTAGGGTTGATTACTGCAATGCTCTTCTCACTGGAATTCCCAAAAAGTCTATTAGGCAGCTCCAGCTCATTCAAAATGCTAACTAAACCCAAAAAACGGAAACATATTACTACTGATTGTATTCCTGATGTTCAAACTGAATCCCACACAAATGGTGTTTAATTTCTAAAAAATATTTTAAAAAGTTTTCTCCGGAGAGTATTTCCTCTTTTCTCTTCACACACTGTGCCCATTGAACTTTTAATGCTTTTAACATCAAATCTTTTCAGTGCACCATATTACAAAACAGTATTTAATAGTTTTTCATTTTGTTTTCTAATGATTATTGTGATATATGAAGCACTTTTACTGATTCAGCACTTTTTGTCACTGATAGATGTTTTACCTGCAAAGAAACTATCCCTAGATGCAAAGGATTGCAACCTCAAAAATGAGATTTGTGTTTGTCGCAAACAAGTCAATGAGAAATTGGATAGAGACCCTGAGTCGGTGATGGGGTAAATACACTTTAACTAATAATTTTATAATGTAGCACTGCACTGTAAATTGCACAAATAATTTTAAATAAAACATTTTTATTTACCAGACATTGACACTTTATAATTTCACAATTCTTCATGTTAAACTGTGATACTGTGAATTAGGAACTGGCATAGGGAAAAGCACAAAAGAAAACAAGGCTTCAGATTACACAGAGAATACCACATGCAAGAAGAAAGACTTGCCCATTTTAACAAACCCATGTGAATCCACTTATCAGATACAATATTAAAACATTATTAAAACCTAATGCAGTGCTCTTTCTAAAAAATAACAATGCCATTTCTAAAAATAAGCTGGTGTAACACTGCTTTCTGTGAGAGGTAGGATTAGGCTTTTCTACACAAACATTCCTGTTTTATACATAACACAACACAGGTTTTATCCATAGCACAAGAGCAAAACTATACCTCCTTCTGTGCTTGTTCTTGCAAAGAAAGTTTATTTACATTACTTTATGGTATTTTGTACTGCTTACAAAATTGTATAATGTTCTTTATGTGCTCTTTCATGCAGGTGTATTCAGAAATTGAACACTTTATGCCCAAACTGCTTGAAAAAAGATCATCGTACTGCACCTCCAGGCATAGAACAAAAATGCTTTGGAAATCTTACAGTTTATTCCAGCGAAATCAAGGTAAATATTTTATGCTTTATCCAATTTGTGAGGCATACACTTTTTAATACATGATCAAAACAACCAAAATACTTTGATCAAAAGAGAGTTTAATCATGTTTTATTGAAATAGTTCCCAAGCTTTGACACTGTTCTCTCAATCTGTTGTACAAGGTTATAACCTCACTAAGTAGGCTCTCTAATTACTGTGAGCCTTAGGGTTGCAACTTCTGATTTTGCAAGACATTACCACCACTTACTGCTGTTTGTTGGTTATGGTTTGTTATGGAATGAGGCACATTTCTAAAGAGAGTCTGTGGAATTTCCAGGGCTGTGGTGATTAACCTATATGTGACATATTAACAAGGTCAATTCTTTACAGCCAGTCGATATTGACCTAAAGGGGGTCCCATTGAAGCCTACCTGTTCTGCTGGATATGCTGGACAGTAGTAGTAACAGGACCAAATCTTCTCAGAACTCTGGTAGAGCAACCAGCGGGGGGAGGACGTAGCGTGCTGTGTCGCCGCTTTCCCTGCCTAGATTCCTGGATTTCTGGACATTTGGATTTCTAAAATCAATGGAAGTTTTCTCTTTTTTAACCTGCTGCATCCTGCAGGTTGCCTACCATAGGTAGAGGCACTCTCTGGCTTCCTAACCTTGGCTTCAGAAGAGCCCCTGGGTGGCGGGCATGGCATTCCTGTATTCTGTAGCACAGCTCTTGAAGCTTAATACATACACTGCGCAGCGTGTATATCTGCAATCAAGAAACTCTGACTTTTACGCAGACCCCATTACATCCATAGCAGCTCCCAGAGAAAGTTTGTTTATCAACATCACTCCAACCACTCTTCTGTAACAATCCATGTCCTCTAGTCAACATCCGGCACTTACTGCTCACATCATCAGAACAATCTCGTGCTAGATCTATGTGACACGCACAGCACCGCAAGACAGCTGCCCGCTAGGTTTGGCAGACAACCTGAAGCGGAATTGTTCCGCGATATAGATCTGATGGTGCTGCGCCCTCTACAGAAACTTGTCACTCCTACACTGGCAAAAATTGAACTTTTTAATACTTTGTCAAACAAGGCCTCCTTAATACATGATCATGAACTTGAAAATGGACTGGATCTCCTTTGCTTTACAGAAACATGGCATGCGCCTGAAGTATTTTCATCTCTAAATGATGCTTGCCCTCCTGGCTACTCTTACCTTGAGAAGGCACGCAGCACTGGCCATGGTGATGGTCTTGCTGTAATACATTGCCAGGGCCTGGAGTCTCCATCCTGCTACCTGTACTGTCATCATTTGAATGCCTTGCATTCAAATGCAAACCCCCTCAGTCATTAACCGTTTTTCTGATCTACCGCCCTCAGCCTTTCTTCCAGAATATCAGGACCGTTTCAGTACACTTTGCCCAATCTCTGACAATACTGTGATACTCATTCATGTTGACATCCCTTCATGTCACTCTGCTGCAGAGTTTCTCCATCTGCTTGACCGCTTTAATCTGCAGCAACATGTTGATGCTCCCACACATTCTAGGGGACACATGCTAGAGTTCCCATTATGAACTTACAGGTATGTGATCTAGGGCTCTCAGACCATAAAGCCATCCTCATGGAGCCTACTCTCACCCACTCATTTTAGATCTATAAAAAATATTTACATTTACATTTACAGCATTTAGCTGATGCTCTTATCCAGAGCGACGTACATCAGTGCTTAAGAATTCCACGACTGTTTCTTACCTGAAAAACAGTTTAAATCTGAGTCGACTATTTAACCAAGATACTGCAGTCAGAGCATCTATACGACAACTGTCCAAATAATCACTAGCCAACGCCTAACTCAACAATACATAAGCCCTAGAGAAGAACATTATCTCTGATGCCTTTGCTCTGGACCTTCAGCACGTGCTGTCAAATTCTATTGCTCTTTCTTCAGTTATGGAAATAGTGGACTTTTACAACTACTCCCCACAGCTCTGGTAAAGTCAAATCTCATTACTCCTCTTATTACTCAGGTGATAAACCTTTCTATTCAAGCTGGTTATATTCCACCTGCACTCAAAACTGCTGTCATCAGGCCACTTCTTAAAAAACACACACTATATCCAGATGATCTTGCAAATTATAGACCCATTTCTAACCTCCCATTTCTCTCAAAAGTGCTGGAAAAAGTAGTGGCTGTTCGACTCCACAGTCATCTAATGCAAAATAGTTTGTATGAAATATTTCAGTCTGGTTTCCATCAAGGCCACAGTACAGAAACAGCACTGGTCAGGGTGACAAATGACTTGTTGATGACAGCTGATGCTGGCTCCCCCTCCCTTCTCATTCTCCTGGATTTGTCCGCTGCCTTTGACACCATCAACCACATTTTATTGCACCGTCTATGTACCACCATTGGCCTTACTGATTCTACAAACAGGGAGTCCTTGAGTAAACTTGGCTCTTGTCCATAGCTCCCCCAGTGGTGAAAAAGGTGAACTGAGGCTGAGGTTGTCACACATGTCATTCATTGTATTTATTTAAGCAATGTATTCCATTCTGATTGTGAAAGAACACTGGTCAGTTATTTACAGTCAATTATTTATAAAATAATTGCATAAAATTATTTGTACAGGTAGACACACATGAGTTGAACGGAATATTTCAGAGACTACAGCGGCAGAATCTTCATACAGGTACTACGAATGTGACCAATATCTCCTGCGTGATAACCTCACAATTGAAGGTACAACTTAATAATTCCTTTTTTGTCACTGTGTTATATTCCTGCTCATGTAGCTACCTTGAGAAATTGTTGGCTTTATTATAAATCCTACCAAGCATTAGAGAAAAAAAAAGTCAATGCTCATCTATGAATTGCTGCATCAAATTATCCAAACACTTATTGTCTAAAGGACTGGAGGTGAACATCCAAGTGTAGTTTTCAAAATGGTAAAACACCTTTGCCTAGGCATATCCTAAAAATCTCAAATGTTGCATCTTTTCATATTCATCTTTCATTTGCAGTAGTCTGTGTTCATTATGTTTGTCACAGTCTAAGCCATCTCCCCCTATTCACAGGAGTCAAAGAAATTCAATGATTTTCTAATTGTTGGTGTGGACATCAGTGGCACAACTGTGGGGGTCTCAGTGATTGTGAGTGCATTTTATTTTCAGTCATACAGCAATTTTAATGTGAAAGTCCTTCAACATGTCATTTTGTGACAATTTCAAAAATAATTCCCTTATAGGCAAACACAGAGCCAGGGTGCACATTTTACAACTATACTTCATCAGGTATGTGGATTCAGTGAAAGGTAAAATGAATGATTAAAAAAAAGAATTATTTTTTTTAAGTGACCTTCTCATTTAAATGGTCTCACAGACCTAACCAAATCGAAACAGAATCCTGCTGTTATTTTATAACAGAGATGAGAGAATAAGTCATTTCAGAGCAGATTTCAGATCCATTACAGAAAACCTGTAAGGAATGTGTGGTGGTCTAAGGTGTAGTTTTACTTTGGGTAGTACACCTCCGGAGCTCCGGAGGCAACGACAATGGAGAAGATCAAACATTCAAACACAACCAAGTATTTTTACATGGTGTACTGTGGTTTAATGCAGCTCTCCAATTGAAGATAAAGATCTCTTCCACTCAGGTAAATTGCACCATGTGTGATACCATTTTAAGGTTAAGTCCGAACCACAGCAAAAACAGGCGGTTAATGCACAAAATTACGTCAGTTAGTACAGAACAATAAATGGTAACAGCACACGCACACGCCCACATTTGAGTGGGAGAGATGAAAAGAAAAATGTTTGTTCATCCCGACCCAGGGGGGACAAAACACAACAAACCAACAAAATACACAAAGCAAATAGTCCGTGGGCCAACACAAAAATAATCTAAGAACAAAACACTCATCCCAAAATAAAAAAAAAGAAGCCCTAACCCCCAGCAGTGCCCACAGCCCCGTCCCCTCTGGCTCCATGGGCTGGCTGCCCTGGTTCTCTTGTGATGTTACCATTTTCCTTTTTTACTGCCGAAAGTAA
The DNA here is from genome assembly GCA_037974485.1 of Hemigrammopetersius urotaenia. Lineage (NCBI taxonomy): Eukaryota > Metazoa > Chordata > Actinopteri > Characiformes > Alestidae > Hemigrammopetersius > Hemigrammopetersius urotaenia. Next base: position 12,256 of record JBBPDC010146233.1, read on the forward strand.
AACAAACATATTCCAGTACAAACTGTCAGAACAGTTTATAAGAAGTCAGCATTACACATGAGCAAATTTACACAAATCAAAATCAAAATAATATAAAACTACAATAATAATAATAATAATAATAATAATAATAATAATAATAATAATGAAATTAAATTGAACAAACAAAAAAAATGTGTACAGAAGGGTCATACAGTAGATTAACTACCTGTTCATTAGATTGACATAATACTCAAGAAGCTGAACACGCTTTATTTTTCATCAATCTGAGAGACTTTAAACAATACTAAAATTCCATTAAAAAACAATTTTAGTTTGGTATTGAGGAATCTGTGTTTGTCATTTTGATTCTTCCCTACCACAGAGGGCACACTCATTAGATACAGCCATGAACTTTGATAACACTGCATTGCAGGGGTTAATCGTATGCAGAATATTAAAATGTATTTCTTTTATTTTGTTGGAAATGCAAAATGTATTAGGTAATAACCAGGCAGTTTACCAATCAACATCATCAATGACGTCATTCCAAAAATACTTCTCTTTCAGAGAGCACTTCTTTTTCATATGGAGAGCATTATGCATAAACATGGCAACCATCAATTATTATGAGATATTCATGCTATAGGAGAGGTGATATTTAACTAATTGAATGATACCAGTAGGAATTGCCTTGCATACCAGATTAAATTCTCTAGATTGTATGGGAAACTGGTAAGAACTAAGAAATTTGTCATAAGAAAGAAGGTTTCCGTGATTGTCAAATAAATTGATAACAAAAGAGATGTGCCAAGAAGGGAGAAAGAGTTATTGTTAACCGTGATGTCTTTGTTATTCTACAAAAGTGCTTCATGTGGGGAAAACAGTGAATAGTTACATTTTAGAAACAAATTGTAAGCCACCACATTTTAAAAAAATGTTGCAAAGAATAAAATAGCACAAGGAATCTTTGGCATTAAGCAAACATATGTTCAATCAGTTGATTTTGAAGGTATACAGATATACCATGTAGGAGATAATTTTTTTGAATATTAATAGATATCACCAAAATGAACCAAAAAAGGAGAGATTGGCATCCCTGATGAACACCACATTTCCTTTTGGAAAAAAGAACCCTAAACCTTTTGGAAGTATTGCGATGAACAATTATAGAGCTACTGATGTCCTTATACAACATTTTAACTGCAGAAATAAAGTTTGAACCAAAGCCAAACATTTCTAGGGAGGCAAAGAGAAATTTGTGTTCTACTGTATCAAAAGAAAACAGTATTATAGCATCGGAGATAACTGAATCACAATAAACAATCAGTTCTAAAACTAGTCTAATTAGGTGATTTAAGCCTTTTATATTCCGTAGTCAGCAAACTTATTGGGTGCCAATCATCAATTCAAAATGGGTCTTTCCCAGGTTTTGTTATTAAAGAAATTACACATTGTTTCATAGTAGTCACAAATTCTTCTTCTTTAAGACATTTTTTATAAAGATCTAACACCAGTTGTTCCAAAATGTTTCAAAAATTTAACAGTGAGAAAATCTCGTCTATGTCTGGAGATTTACCATTTTTCATAGATTTTAGGCAATCCTTTAATTCTAAAAGTGAGAGTTCTGCATCACAAGAAGATTTAAAGTTGGCATTAATAACAGGCACGCAGTCACACATTTGCTGTAGATAACTACTACACCTGTCTTCACGCAAATCTGATCTGTAAAGTGTGGAATCAAAGTAAAAAATTTGAGCTGGTTCTTTACATAAATTCTGGTTAATGTATAAATCTTTTTCAAGAGCAAAGAAGTAACCAGTATTTTTCTCACCTTCTGCAATCCAGTGGTTTTAAGTTCAGTTTTAAGTTGCCCTTCTTACTAGGTTTGATGGAAAGGACTCTTACACTCTTTAACAGAAAGGGAAATAGAGCATCATCTAAAGAGATGTATTCAATTTCCAGTAACCGAGACATCCATTGGAAGTGGAAGGAGTTTACAATTAAAGAGATATTAATTTGTGGTAATCTAATTAATTCCATGCTGTGTGATTAATTAAGAGCACACATTTATGCTGTAAAAGTATTTAAAAAGGTACATTTATTTTGGCACATGAGTGAATGAATAATTACCATTACATACGTTCAAGCTCTCTGGCTGTTAGCCCAACAGCTGCTTGCTCTCCGTCTGCTAGCTCTCAAGCTTCTCAGCTGCCAGCTCACTAGCTCCAGGGCTGCTAGCTCTCTGGCTGCTAGCTCTCTGGCTGCTAGCTCTTCAGCCCTCCGGTTGCAAACACTCCCTCTCTCCAGTTGGTAGCTTACTATCTCCCCGGCAGCTAATGCTCCAGCCCCCTGGCTCCTAACACTACATGAGCTGCATGGATGCTTACAGGACCAAAGTCTTCCACATTACTGGTCCTCAACGCACAGACTCCAGGCACACATTCATATACAAAGTTTCATCATATAACTCAATCCCATCATTTTGGTCTTATGGCCATAAGACTTCTGCAACACCATAACAAACAACATGTGAACCCATCCAATCTCCGTCATCTCCCCCGAACCCCACAACCAATAACTCTGCTGAATACCCACTCTCTCAATAACAAAAGCGTCATTCTAAATGAATTAATCTCTGACACCAACTTGGATATCCTCTCTCTCACTGAGACCTGGCACAAACCCTTGGACTATCATGAGCTTAACCAAAGCACTACTGCCGGTTTTACCTACATCAATAAACCCTGCCTTGAAAGCCATGGAGGTGGTGTAGCAGCCTTATACAGAAAGGATATAAAAACAGCACCCATTTCCATCCCTACTACAAACTCATTTGAACATCTTGCCTTCAAATTGTCCGGTTCAACCCCTTTGACTAGTGCAGTTATCTATCGCCCGCCCAAACCCAACCCCCTCATTCTTTACTGACTTCTCTGCTTTTCTGACACAGCTTTGTGCTTTGTCGCCATCGCAACTAAAATAAAAGCACTCACAACTCAAATAAAAGCACTCACAACTCAAATAAAAGCTCACCTAAACTCTAGCAACCTGTTTGAAACATTTCAGTCAGAATCTTCCTTGACCTCACTGCAGCTTTCAATACTATCAACCACATCATCCTCCTCTCCTGCCTAGAATCATCTCTCAATATCATTGGCTCTGCTCTTTCATGGCTAAAATCTAACCTCTCAACAGACAACAGTTTATCCATCTCAACAACTGTTCCTCTCCTCCTGCTGTCTGCTGCCTTTTTCTGTCTAAGACAGTTCTGTTCCAAGGATTTTAGATCCTGTCCTGTATATACTTCATACCTAGCCACCGTATATGTTGCATGTACATTATATTATTTTAAACTGTCACGGTGAGGGTCAGAATGATAGGTGAACTGTGCCTACAATGTAGCGTGGTGGAAGAGCTGGAACGTGAGAAACACGTAGAAGCCGGTAAGCCACGCAGTTACTCTCAGAACGCTCCTAGAGGAGTTAGAGTTCACACCAATATGAACCCGCGTTCTGTACACGCACACAGACAGTTATATAACGTGACTCCTGGGAGTCAGAGTACTCACGGTACTGGAGATCTGGAACTGGAGTTGAGATGAGGGACACATCAGCATTAAACTGGAGACATTCAATCTCAGTGTGACAGGTGACACTTGCTTCCAGGTTATGTACCTGACGCGAGTCATCTCCGGGACTGAAGAGAAAAAATAGAAATACTGCGAAGAAAAATTGATGCAACATTTTAACTAAATGTTAACTTTAAAAAAGTAAATAATAGCACACTGCTTTTTCAAAATAACATTTTATTCTATTTATTTTTATTTGTATTTTGCAAGAAATACATTTCGTTCACTGAGAAAATCTGGCAACCAAAATAATCATAAGCACTTTGCAAATAAACATTATGCAGCATGTAACCTTCATTTGTGCCCTCTAACTGTTGTCCCAACCTGAGGCTCAGATAGAGCGAGTTTAGGTTTTCACTCCAAAAATTCAGGAGCACACCTGATTCTGCCTGATTAATCATTTGGTCTCAGACTTTTTAGATTTTGTTGCACATTATTCTACTAACTCTTGGCTTTTTTCGGGATGAAGTTGTTTCTATAGATCTTTTATGACAGTGAGTGTGTTTATGTCTCTTCTATCCCAGGGACCTTGTCGGAAGCTGTAGACTGCAATATCACATCAGACTGTAAGGACTTTCCTACAGTCCACTATTCAAGAAGATTCATCAGTGTTTATGAGCTAACATAACTGAAACTGAGAAACAAATAAGTGACATTTAACCAGGCTGAATTATGAATAAGGACAGATATTTCCATCCTTTACATCGAGATCACCAGTTATGACCATTCAATTCTAGGATATAGCCATTTTACACTACTTTTATAGACATATGTTTTGTTTAATTTAGTTGATTTTCCATTCAGTGTACATTATCCCATATCTACCAAATAGTACATAGCATTAAAAAAGATAAAAATTATTTGAAGTAATGTACTACAGCAATATCAGATATATTTTCAAAAGCATATTGAGGCTCTTTTCTCTGTGGAGCCTTTCCTTTTTTTATAGAGCATTCAACATATAAATAATACTTTTAACATCAAATCTTTTCCATCCACCACATTCCAAAACAGTATTTATTTGTTATACTGTATTTTCATTTACATATGTAAAATAGTTTTTGTTACCGATTCAAAAAATGCTTAGATTTTGTTCTTTTTGCAGTGAAGCTTCTTAAGAATTGCACAGTCAATGATGAAATTCCTGTTGATTCTGCACAAGCCTTTATGAGATTTGTGGATAATTCCTTGACCAAAAATGATGTGAACACAGTGATGTGGTAAGGACACTTTAAATAATTACGATATGATGTAGCACGGTTCAGTTATTCCTATTTTTTTCTCAACCAAATCATGCTATTTGCTAGTCCACTTAATGCCCACCTTATAGAAACAGCACTTAACCAACAATAGCTAGGTTGTACTGTCCAGTAACACATTTTAATAGTAACACAATATCCTTTCTAAAACATACAACACAATTCTCTTTCCAAAAACAGTATAGTGGTGGTGTGATACTGCTTTCTGTAACAGGTAGGGTTAGGCATTTCTACATAAACAAGTAAAACTGGACCTCCTTCCTTGTATTTTTCTGTAAAGAATGTTCTTTTACATTGTCATGCTCTGTCAATCTATAAAATATATGACATACTTTATGTGCTCTTTCATGCAGGGCAACTAAGTACTTGGAGGCGGTTCTTGAACACACTGATATTTCAGATGCAGAATCCTTGACAGAAGGAAATATCACTGCATACCTTGACAAAGCATATCAGCACTCTGGAAATCTTACAGTTTATGCCAGTAACATCGCGGTAAACTGTTTTGCATTTTTAAATCAATAGATATTTTAACGTTTTTTTCTATTTTTGTCAACAACTTTTTATATCAGATAATTTGACTTCAGATTAAACAAAAATGTTCCCAAAACTTTACTGGTCAAACACGAATTAGTACGCCATTCTCTGAATGTACAAGGTCGTAATATCACTTCAGAACTCTCTAATTACTGGAGTTGCAACTACTGACGAAGCAATATATTACAGCCACATTCTTCTGTTTGGTTAAAACACAACTTTTATAGAGAGTCTGTCATGGGGGCTGTGGTGATTTGCACATATTTTGCAGGTTTGAATTAATGATGCAGAATATTTTCAGGCAGCCAATACTGCAATAAAGGGGAGTGGCTTGGAAGCCAAGCTATCCTGCATGCTCTATTACCAGGAAAAAGCTGATTACTGCCTCACTTAAAACTGACACTGAAAAAATACCTACCTAAAACCTATTATACCAAGTAGGCACTTGTACAGTGTTGACAAAGGAATCTGGGCCCTGTCTAATGCCTATCAAAAAGTAACTAGAATTTTAGATTCTATGTATGAGTCATTGGCTAAGGCTCTAACACTACATTTCTCTGATTGACAACTCAGCTCATGTATTAGCTTATACAACCTGTCACGAGGGGCCAGGTAAACGGGCCTCTGTGATTTACCTCGGTGTAGGGACGAGGCGGAAAGCCATGCTCAAAATCTTAAGGAAAACAACCAGAAAACAAAAACCTGGCTCGAGGGCCGTTTACAAGAACAGGAACGTAGCAGAAAAACACACAAGTGAGGCGATTGACTGACAACCTGGTCAGTACTAAACAGAACTTAAATACTCCCAAAATCAATGAACAGAACACAAAACAGATGGCAACCAAAAACATGTGACACAAAAAGCAGAACCATGTCAAAATGAAAGTCCCAGAAACCCAAAACAAAACAGTGACCCCTAACGGTCACTGGCCGAACCTGACTGAAAATTTATTCACATTTGCCCTGTTTATATCTGTATATATTTTTCTGTATGTGTAATTTATTTGACTCAAGACATTCAGAGAACTCTATGGTATTTTTGGGGTGAAATAAGCCTCACATAATCTACCAGTTTGAGAGTTTGCTTTGGAACATCTATGTGGTGTTCCTCTAACAAACTTCACATTCATCAAAAACAGTTCTCCAAAGAATGTTAAACTGAAAGGTTCTTTAAGGAACTAAAAATGATTCAAGGCCAATCAGTAAATTTTAATTTTAATGAAATTGTTTAATTTTGCTTGCAGCAGCACACAAACCAGTTATTTACAGTTAATGGTCAATAAAGTAGTAAAATCTGTTTTCTTTACAGGTAAGCACAAATGCCTCGCAGGTGTTGAACAAGACAGTGCAGGTCTTCCTTCCAGAGAATCTTGTAGGAGATGCAGAGAACGCAACGATCGTATTCTGTATGATAACCTCGCCTGAACTATTTCAGGTACAATTTTGTACTAATGTGTTACTCTCTTGCTCCAGTGAATACAATGAGAAATCATCACCTTTTCTATAAAACAAGCAGATTTACAGCAAAGAAGAGCCAAATACAGTAATTACATTCCAAGAGCACCCGCATATATTGAAAGGCCATGTTGTGTTTTGGTTTAAAAAATGCCTAAAAATTCCTTTTATAGTGTAAACCCTAAATATACCGCCAAATCTGATCCCAGAACACATTAATTTCATTTTAAACTCAATTTAATGCATTACCCATGAAGAAAATGTAAAGGTAAATAATCATAATCAGAAAACTTCATTGCTTAAAAAACCATTAGCATTAGCGGTTCGCATTAGCGTGCAAAGACTCATACACAAAAGAACAAGACAGCTCTCTGTGCTGATGCTCAGTTAAGGTATAAAATATTGGTTTATTTGTGTGTGTGTGTGTGTGTGTGTGTGAGAGAGAGTGGGTGTGTGAGAGGGAGAGAGAGAGAGAGAGAGAAACACTGTTAGCATTAGCTGTTAGCATTAGCAATATGCAAAGACTCCTACACAAAAAAAAACATTGAAATAGCTCTCTCTACCCACATGTTTGGACAGGGCACAGCTTACTAATACTAAATAAACTAAATAAATCATTTTATGGTGGTTGACAACTCTTCAGTGTATTACTGCCACCAGCCCAGTTTGCAAAAAAAAAAGGTGGGGATATTTGCAGTTTCCACCTTATTGTGGGGTTTTCCACGTAAAACAATGAGTTTGGTTCTTAAAAAAATCTGTGTGTGACTGATTCCGTGTCTCCTGATCTGCATAAAACTGAGGGATTACTGAACTCCAAAAGAAATACTCTAACTTCAGAAACAGTTCTTTTCAATTGCAGATCAAAGTCAAAGTCAAAGTCAACTTTATTGTCATCTCTGCTATATACTGTACAGGTACATAGAGAGACGATATTACTACACAAGAATTACATTCAATTACACACTAATGCTTTATATCCAATATACATATAATTGTATATAAATAATTGCTGCATCATATTTTTCCTAAAGTAAGAGAAGTGAACATCTGTGTGGATTTCAAAAAGGGGAAACACCCTTGAATATATTTTCATATTCATCTTTCATTTTCAATATAGCCTTTGTTTCTGTTTGTTACAGCCTAAGCTGTCTCCTCTTATTCATATTCACAGAACTTCTCTGATGGCCGATTTATTGGTGTGAGCATCAGTGGAAAAAATGTCTCAGGTCTGAAGTCTTCTGCGGTTATTTCAGTGCATGTGAGACAAATTGTGAGTGCATCTTATTTTTGATCCTATAGCACAGTGGTCCCCAACCTTTATTTCATCATGGACCGGTTTAATATCAGAAAATATTTTCAAGGCCCGGCCTTTAAGGAGTGGCAGATAAATATACATATACGTATTTATACAAATTAATTATGCGCATAAAAATGGGGATATTTTCAACATAATAATGGGGTATCTTTAAAATATAATAAAAGTAAATCCAATGTGTACTTGCAGCTTTATTAACAGCATTTTTTCTTACAAATTAAAAAAAAAATGTTCTGTGCAGCCCGCGGACCGGTACCGATTCGCGGCCCGTGGGTTGGGGGCCACTGCTATAGCACACCCTGTTTTAATCTGAAACACATCTTTATGACAATTTCAAAAACCAATTCACTTTTAGGCAAACAAAGAGCCAAAGTGTGTATTTTACGACGATACTTCCTCAGGTAAGTGGGACAGATACATATGTTCTGATTTTTTTCACTGACTTTCTCACAGACTTGACCAAAAGAAATTACATAATACGCTAGATAATTCTGGTGTTAATTTTATAACAGTTATTTAAAGGAGAGAAGTCTTTTCTATGTGTTTTCAGAGTGGAAAAAAGTAATAAGCGCTGGCCTCACAGTTTGCCTCACAATTGACATTCTCTCTGGGGCTAGGCCCTCTCTCTCCCCACATATAAGGCCCTCACTTCTAGCGAAGTGGTGATACCGGACTACGCTACCCAATTAAGGAGCTGGGACTCCATCCAGTTAAGCCAGTTCTTAGTTTGGCAGGTGCAACATTACAGAACCAACACAGGTACTGATATAAAAATATATGTATACAATATATGTATACACAACTCACTCATCCAGATTAAAACTGGGCCGATCCAGCACCAATCGGGCACACACTCACAACACAATGAGCTTCACAGAGCTCCAAACAAAAACAAGCTTCTTAATGAACAAATGCAGGCACCAATACTCGTCCAAGACACTGGTGGCCAGTCAAGATTATCCACACTGCCACGACCCGGTCCTGTGGTAGTGGAGAAGGAATGAGAGCACCTACGCAGACCGCCATCCTTGCACACAGGGTTTCTTGATACGGGATAAAAACAGAACAGAAAACAGGCACCGATGGCCGAGCACAAATAGGAACACAGAACGGGGAGCTAGGTAAGCTTAAGTGAGGGTATGCTACCGTGAGGGACTGAACAGAAAGACAAGTCTAAATGACTAATGAGGATGAGGATTAACTAACAAATCACGCCTGTAAAGACAAGGGGGAGACACAGAGAGAAAGCAAACTGTCCCTCTCAATAAACTCTCAATTAAACATACTTAAACTTAACACAAGACAGGTGGACTTGTCATCAGTGCTTTCACCTGGGTTGCCTTGGCACCATACACAACAATACATGACATTACAAGGATGCGACAGAACCTGAGGTTACCGAATACTCGGACCGAGACGGACTAGACATGACGCAATGTGCATAAATCAAATAAGTATAAAGGAAACAATCAAAACAAAAAATAACATGCAAAAATAAACCATAACTGATAAACCATAGCTGATTCAAAGCTAGTCTTCTCCATGACACACATTACTCAGGATGAATCATTATGTAGCACTGTCCTCCAAGCCCAATGTGATTGTTTTACTCATGCTTTTCCATGAGTCAGCTAATAACTTAAGCTTCAAACTCCACTGGCCAAATAGAAAGAGACCATTAGGTCAAAGCAGAGAGAGCTTGACAGATAAGAAAATGTCAACAAAGAAGAAGAGAGGGGTTCTGAGGAAACAGACACTGAAACAGGGCTACAGGACAGTAGGTAATAATAGCAGTCAATAATGTGGAAGATGAAAAATTGCAATTACGTTACACCTACATTACAATTTGGCGGTTGCCAGGAGAACGGTACTGGTCTGACATGCATTGTGCCGAGTATGAAGTTTAGTGGAGGCGGGATTATGGTGTGGGGTTATTTCATCTTATTTCCAGTGAAAGGATGCTTCAGATTTTGGACAATTTCATGCTCCCAACTGTGTGGAAACAGTTTGGGGAGTTTGGGGACGGACCCTTCCTGCTCCAACAAGACAAGCGAGGTCTGTAAAGACATGGATGAGCGAGTTTGGTGTGGAAGAACTTGACTGGCCTGACCTCAGCCCAATAGAACACTTTTGGGATTAATTGGAGCGAGGACTGCGAGCCAGAAAGTCGTAGAAAATCCGGGTTCAATTATATATATATATATAATATATATATATATATATATACACTCAACAAAAATATAAACGCAACACCTTTGTTTCTGCTCCGATTTTTCATGAGA
>JBBPDC010146257.1:0-22707 GCA_037974485.1 Hemigrammopetersius urotaenia
CTATATATAAATGTATATACAAATGTATGTATGTATATGTGTGTGTGTGTGTATGTATATATATATATATATATGACTCCATGCTGTCAGAGCTAAACCTAGTATCTTTTTTACTTTGCCATTATTGAAATTCTAGAGCTGCCTTTTCTGTTCTGACAACAGTGATAAAATAACCCATAATACCCTGTTTGTGAATAGTCTTTGCTATAGCTTCATTTCTTTGGTTCTTTTTCTGTAGTTCATCCTGTTTAATACATTTTTTGGAGATACAACACGACACCAGTTTTGAACAATGCATTAGTTATAAAGGCAATGAATGTCAATCCAGTGTACGTTTGTACATGTTATAAACCAGAGTTGCTACATGTATCAGTCAAACCAACCATACAGTACTGGAATAAATCACTTTGGAAGGACATGTCACATGTCACCCCTGTTTACTGTGTAGGTTGTGTTTCTTTATGCAGGGTCAGCAGTAGTTTTAAGACTGAGGAGCTGAAGAGTTACAGTAAGGCTCTCATAGATATCTCATGACTTCCTTGGTCTGCAGTTGTGGTTGGGTTGCTTTCTCAAATGAAAGAGGTCAGCTGTTGTTCAGTCCTTGGAAATCTGCATAACATGCAGTTGCGTTTGTTTTCCTTTTTTTCTTACACATTGCAGTGAATCTGAGCAAATATATAAGGTTCAAATATATAAAGTTTCATGTAGGCCATGAAAATAACGTGCACAGTTTAGTTCCAGTTTAGTTAAACTGTTCGCTCTACTCCCTCCAAATGTTCACGCATGACTGGAGCTTCTCAAAGAGGTTCATTCGGGTTCCAGTCAGAATGTTAATGGACTTTTGAAGAAGTGATATCTGTAGCTTAGCATCAGCCTGGGTTTAATGGCCTTGATAAGAGTGTGTATAAGAAAGTGATTCGTCCGCAGTGGCTATGAAGCCAGTGCTTGTAGTGTTTGAATAAGATTTAGAGCAAGATTACATGAGCAGGTTATTAACCCTTTATTTAGTTATTAATCTTAAATAAAGAGTTTGACCAAAACAGTATGTGCACAGTTACCCCAGATGTAGTTGGTAGTTGGCCAGATATATTTGGAGTTTTTCATTTAAAGCTGGAGCTACAAAGTTAATGTTCTAGAAGTCAGTAGTCACCTTTTCTGTAAATACAGCTTTTTTCAACCCACTCCAAATGCATCCAGCTCCTCACTAAGGTGCCACAAGCTTGCAGGCTTGTAGTTTAAGGCACAGTGTGACTTATAATAGTCACTGAGTAGTCAAACAGGGTCTTCACAAAACATCTCAAAAGGAGTGATGATATAGTGTTAGTTTTTTGACAATGGCTGTTACACAAAGGAATATAATCAGGGATTGACATAAGCAGTACACAAGCAAGAATTGGCGTATGTGGTACAACAAATGCGCACCAGTTTTCACTGCGCAAATGCGTACCTAAGTTGAGTTCATACTGGCTCTCTAAGTACCACTACTCCAGAAAGGAACACTTTAAAAAGAAAAATAATGATGTTTTAAAAATATAGTTCCTGCCGGTCTGCGGAGCCTTGCTTCTGCAACAATCAAAATTCAGTCAGAGCAGGTCTGATCTCAGCTCTTCTATCACTGCATGACCCGCCCCGCCCCTTCAACTCAACTCCTAAACCACCTTCTCAGTTCTGTACCACTCTAATGAAGAGTTGTGGTTTGAACAAGTCAAGAGAAGTTTCAGTGATGCATTTTTGTGGAAACAATTTGGGTGACTATTGACTTCTAGTGTTTGTGAGCAACATTGTAGGGTGGGCTTGTAGCTCCAGGGCCAAACTAAAGAGGAAATCAAGACCAAACATGTCATGGCTAATCTGTTGCATCTGAGGAAAGTGGAAAATTGTGTAAACTTGATTTTTCACCTAAGCGTTCCTTTAAACCTTATCATTATGTAATATAAATGATTCTGTCCTATAAATCACTGAGTGTCTTTTACTAAGTAACTACTGCAGGTGAAGGATGTGCATTAGTGGAAGCAAACTGACGTGTACAGTGTGAAACTGTGTAAAAACCAGTTGTCTTATGAGCAATTCGCCGCTTGTTTCAGGGCAGCAGTGACCTGGTGTTGAAGTTACTCACTGATGGCTCATCTGTTCTTTTTACTGTTCTTTTTTGCAGTCTTTTTATTTGTTATAAAGACTGCATCATACATGCAGTCTGATCAAGCAGTAAATGTCATATTGTCTCAGTCTCTTAGTGTTGTCAGAGAGCGCGAGAAATGAGAAAGAGAGAGAGAGAGGGGGGGGGGAGTGAGAGAGAGTGAGGGAGAGAGGGAGAGTGAGGGAGAGAGGGAGAGTGAGAGAGAGAGAGGGAGAGTGAGAGAGAGAGGGATAGAGAGAGGGGGGAATGAGAGAGTGAGAGAGAGAGAGAGAGAGTGAGAGAGAGAGAGAGAGAGAGTGAGAGAGAGAGAGAGAGAGTGAGAGAGAGAGTGAGAAGGCCCGACTTAGAGAGAAATGGAGTGATGGAGAGAGAGATAAAGTGTGTGAGAAAAAGAATGAGAAGTAGGAAGACAGAGTGAGGGAGACAGAAAGTGAGACAAAGAATTGGAGATAAAGAAACATAGTAAGAGAGAGGAATGAGAGAGATGGAGAGATGGAGAACAAAGAGGGAGATGTAGAGAGATTTAGAAAAAGAGTGCGAGACAGAGAGAGAAAGAGCTGCTGCAGAAAACAAGACTTACTTACTCATAGCCAGAAAGATTTACGGGACTGTATCACTCTGAGGAATTTTTTTATATAGATTTCTGTCCCAGTTTGAGTACAGCAGCAGTGTGCTGTTGGCCATGTGATTGATGATTCAGAGAGAGGTGGAGAGGCCTAGGAGTGTGTTTGCATGCCGTTCATGTTGCAGCATGCGAATGTACGAATGTGTGTGAGAATGTGTGTGTGTGTGTGTGTGTGTGTGTGTGTGTTTGTGTATGTGTGTTTGTTTTTATATTTTACCTTTTTTATCATTTAGTAAAGTAGGTTACAACTTAATATTCTAATTGTGAGTCAAGATCGGCCAAAGTCTGTTTACCTGCTATAAATGTATTATTTGAGATTTAATGAGCTGAGAATTTTAAGGCAGCCTTTTAACAGTGTACTCTAGTGTACTCTGTTTATAATGTGTTTTGTAAACAAAAGCTCCATATTTTAAACAGAAATGACAAAATCATCTCTGTCTGGTTATTTATTTTACTGAGGTTAAACACAGATAGAACATATTAAATAAGAAACTTACATTTTGTTGCTGTTGGAACAAAACCTTGTATCTCAATTAAAGTAACTTTTCAAATTCTGGGAGAAAATGGGGACACAATGTTTTGTTCAGACTGTGACGATACATGCATAAGATACATTTGCGATACACACGTATGTAACTGCTGACATTACATAATAACAAGTTGATGTTTGTGTGTGTGTGTGTGTGTGTGTGTGGGTGTATGTGTGTGTGATGAGTGTGTGTATTCTGCCATGACTCATAAGTAGTCACACACAAACATGCACATACACAGATGTTCCATGTGTGAAGGAGCAGATTGTAAAACACAAGGACCGTATTTGTGTGTGTGTGTGTGTGTGTGTGTGTGTGTGTGTGCGCGCGCACCCTGTGGTTTGACCCTTTCCCAGTGGCCCCTTTCTGTACAGATGTTATGTGTAAGTCTTGCTTTAGTGTATAGGTGTGTGCATGTGTGTATGTGAGTATATATATATATATATGTGTGTGTGTGTGTGTGTGTGCATATGTGTAAGTAGTAAAAGAAGCAAGAAAAGTAGAGTTTGGCTAAATCTTGCCCAGTGTCGGTCACTCTATGTGACCACTGGCTGGTGTGTGTGTGTATGCGCGCGCATGTGTGTGTGTGTTATAGCGCAGCTGGCCACTCTGTTTGTCCCTGGTGTGTTCCTGCTCGACACGTGGCTTCGCTCGCAGCCAAGACGGACAGATTCTCCCTGGCCAAACCAGCACATCCTCCACTATAAACATGTCAGCATCGGCTGCATCATAGCCAGCTAACGCAAGTGGGAAAGCAGCCTTTGTTTAGGCTGCACTTCTCCCTGATTTCTGCTCATTTAATCCAAGTAAGACCTATGTGTAGGCTAAAATCAAACTCATGGTTTACTCATTTATTTTCAAATGTACCCGTTCAGTCAAGACATGTTTGCTTTGTTAGTTTTGCACTGGAGCTACAAAGCTAAGGCAGACATTCCCCATCCAAGTCAATGAGACCCCTTGCTACACACTGTGGCTCAGCACAGGAGTTAAAACAGGTGTGACTGGAATCTGCAGGTTGATGTTAAAGCTGCTAGTTGTGGAAATAGTGTGCCTAAATCCCCACACACTAGCCTCAAACTGTGTGGCAGTAAGTACTCTCAAATAGACTTGCTAGTCTATTTGAGAGTACTTAGTGCCACACAGTGCATGCACAGCAGTGCAGGTTTCCAGATGACTGATGCCACTGTGTTTTGCTTTGTGATGTACTTTTGTCTGTGTTACTACATAACAGTGTTACATAGCATCAGAAAACAGTCTTTCAGAAATTACTTAACAAGTCCACACCGGTTGAGACAAGGTTTAGGCAGGCAGTTTGCACAATACTAATTAATTTATATGAGCTTCTGTTCAGGGATATCACAGATCTGGAGGTAAAATGATTGTACATGTAATTTTTTCTGCAAGTGCACAATATTGTTAGCCATATTTGTTTCAACATATAAACCTTCCTAAGCAAACTTCCTACACCAGCCATGCTTGTTCAACTACATCTGAAGGAGCAAATTGTGAAGATTTAGATTTTTGTCAATATCTAAGGTGTTTTCTCCTGCATATTCTTCATTGACTTTAGATGTGTTCCACAAGTAGTCTTAGTTTCATATTAAACAATTTCTTTTCTTTTTAGTCATAAGAAATGTTTAATATTTTGCGAATGTCATGAATTGGACAGGTTCTGTGATGCATCGTCATGTTTGGTGTGGATGGATGGTTGCTGTCTTTAAATGTGGTTTTGAAATATCCATCGCCAATTGGTGACACAGAGACTTGGTTACTGAGAGACTCTGTGCTCAGGCTGTAGGACCTGCCCATGGCCTTAGACAGCATGTCTCCCTTCTTTCTTATGCATACCTTTATGCGAGCATGTAAGTGTGAATATAGCCAAAGCTGACTAACCACTCGCGTTCAGTATCTCAGATTTCTCACTTTTACGGTATTGTCTTGGGGTTTTCGTTCTGGAGTAGTTTAATCAAACTGATCAGTGTTGGAGTGCAATCCATGGATTCACTGAATTGGTAATTGTGGGTAAAAGTGTACACATCTGTCGAAGTTGATGCGAAAGCATTTGTAAAATTTCTATTAGCGTTGCATTTACTTTCAATAAAATACATTTTAGCACCTAAACAAATGGATCTCAAACTGCTCCTCAATGGTCCACACTGAGCATTTAGGAAGGACTGCTTTGAGTACCGCTGACCTCTCAACTTCTTTAGTTCAATAATAAGTTATCAGTAATAGTACCAGTGGTGATATTTTTCTCATTCTCATCATCTCATGTTCAAAGCAGCAGGGGCGAGCAAAATGGCAAAAATGCAGTATCACTATACTCAACAATCAATTTTTAAAATGTGTTTATTAATATGGTGCATTTACTTCCAGCAATGGATAATTAGTGTGATTCGAGATGATTAGCCAGTGAACACTGTTAAAGGGCCATGTCGTCAAAAATTCCCTTATTTTAAATAAACATTTTAATGTAGCACGTTGAGACTGTCAACATTTCAAAATGTATCGAAACCCAATGAATTTACATGTTTGTTCTCTTATCCTTTACAGTAGTTTAGCCCCAGGAGTGTTTCAGTCCAGACTGCTTTGTGAATGAGGCATACATGTCAGGCAGTCAGAACAGGGCTCTTTAATTTTAAGGGACAACGTGTGGAAAATGAATCTTTGTACTTAGACTCAAATAAACATCAGAAGTGGACCTAAGGGTAAAACATAAAATAGTAAGAGACGGGCCCTTAAACATGAATGATATTAGGAAAAGTTAAAACAATGTGTAAACACAGTCATAGCTAGCCCTTACGAAAAATAACCATGGTTTACTATGATCAAATAACCACGGTTTTCATGGTTTCTTGGGTAACTATGAAGTGGTATATGTATATGTAAACTATGGTATTACCACAGCTACCATGAAGTGCTATGGATAAACCATAGTAAAACTATGGGTAGTACCAAAGTACCACGGGGTACCGTAGTAAAACTATGCATAAAAACCAGAGGAAACCATAGTGAATTTTCGTAAGGGAGCTGCCTTTAACTTTTCCCAATTTCTAATACCTGCTGTAGATAGGGCTTTCATTCTGTCATATGCTAGAGGGTTTGCTGTTCTGCTGTTCTCCCTTCTGGCCAGAGTTTACCTGGGGCGCTAGAAGAGCCAGTGGCTGCTCTGTTTGTCATCCTCTGCTGCATGTCCAGGTTCAGGCCCGGGCTATGTGCTAAAACCATATGGCCAGTCACCAGTCCTCCTACGCTGCAATAATGTGGACTCACTCATAGCTACTTATTATGTTCAGTCTGGGGTCTGCTGCCTTCGATTTGTTAATGACTTTTCCAGGTTTTTGTGGCTGCGTGTGTGCACGTGTGTGTGTGTTATGATAGGGTGGCTGTTATGGTACGCTTGGGCATGTGAGTAAAAGAGTAAAAGTGTCAGCGTTCAATGGGAGTCACGTGAGATGATCTAAATCTCTGTAAAAACAAACCTAATTTAGCTTTGATAGAATCCCTGACCACACCATTTCAACTCACAGGACTCAGTGTGAGTATACTGAGCATGCAGCTCCTTAGGTGATCTAATCTACAGCTCTGAAGTCTGGAGGCAGCACTGACTTCATAAAAACTCAGGAAACATGCATTTTAGTTTGAAATGTGTTTTATATTGTGTGCAGTAACTGAGTTTGGTTTCAGATGATTCTTTTACACTGAAAAATACAAGGTTGCTATGCTGATAATGGTCCACCACACAGATGGTCAGTGGTTTCTTAAGCACTGATGTACGTCGCTCTGGATAAGAGCGTCAGCTAAATGCCGTAAATGTAAATGTAAATGTAAATGTAAATGTAAATGTAAATGTAAATGGTAGTTCTTTCAGCTGACGTTTGAGTCAGGGGGGGCTTTTTTGTGCTGCGGTCAGTCACAGTAAACTTATGATGTGTATTTGGGACAGTTTAAATATATAGAAATGGAGAGTTTTGATATATGTGGTTACTGACAATAGCCACCGTTGACCTGCAGCTACTGTATGGACTCTTGCTTCCTCTGATTGTGGATCAGGAGTGTAACACTCTCGCCTGGCTTTGATCACACGCATCCCACGAAGAGGATGAAATATTTTCCCTCCCACTGCTCTCTGCATGTCAGCTCTGTGTGTTTGTGCATGTGTGTGTCTTGGAGGGGCTTCTGGGGCTCAAATCAAACGCGGAGGGCACTGACCCCGGCCCCGGTGCTGGAGGTGCTGGAGATGTGGTATTTGTAGAGATTCTCCAAACGACTTCCCTCTTCAGCAGCTGCCTCAGTTTGAATGCTTCTTTGTTCAGCAGCAGTTTGTTAAGAGAGAGAGGGAGAGAGAAAGAGAGGAGGAGAAGGAAGGGAGATTGAAAGAGAGATAGGTAAGGACCGTGAGAGGGAGGGTGATGGAGAGAGAGAAAGAAATAGTGAGAGTGTTCAATTGCTCACGCACAGCTTGTATAATCTCCATAGAGAGCACCGCCAACAGAAAGGGACACTCTGGCCCAAGAGTCATTAAAACGCTTGTGTCTGAATGCCATCAAATCCTCAGAGTAATGTGGATTTGATTTTTTTGCTTTGACGTTTTGATCATTAGACCATTCAATATGTTATTTCGTAATCATGATATCTTTTTGACTATTGCGATGTGTGATACATGTAATAGAAAAAAACTGCATATGTTATGCTCATCTTGGTTGCACAGATCAGTTAAGACGTCTGTGACTTGACCGCTGATGTGTAAAAGGTTTTCATTTCCTATTTTATGTTGGCAGCTGTATCTGTAATGCTATTTGGTCTTCCTATTCACTTCTCTCTCTTAAGTGCCCATGTTGCCCATTCCAATGGAGTGGTGCTGTTAAACACATTAGTGAAATGCACTGACTTCACTGTCACTTACCAGTAGTGGAAACCTGTCGTGCCTCAATTTCCAGCCGTCTGGGCAGAACCAGTACTTTTACTGTGATGTGATGCCAGAAACAGATGGCACAATTCAAAACAAGCTGTGGGATAGTTGTTTTTTGTATCTAAGTTAATTGAGTTATAATTACCTTTTTCTGTAAACTGTGCTCTGGTTTGCAATGCACTGGTTTGTTCAGACCACATCATCTGATTGGATGATTTAATTTAATTTGTTTTGCTAAAAAAACAAAGCTTAAAGTCAGGATACCATATTCTATACTTGGTATGGAATGCAGATATGGTGAAAAACATTGTTTTATTTGAAATAATGGGATTCAGACCACCAACCTTCCACCTGCAGTGGCAACTCCCCAACCACTAGGCCACCAGCTGCACATTAGTCAGTAAATGACCTTGTTTGTTATTTGTTTGTAGTATGAGAATATGGATCTGTACCAGTTTTATAATAGTCTGTGTGCAAACATGGTGTATTTGTTGCATCGTGGCAAATGGAGTTTCTTTATGAAGACCCACTTAAAGATTACTTTTATAGGGATCATTTGATCAGAATGTTATTTTTGTAGTGTATGTAGTACATTCGTCAGTAAAGTCCAAATGCTGTTGCTGTTGGAACAAATACTTGTATCTCGAAAACAGGTGAAAAATATGGAAGTTAGTGTAAAAATATTTTTTTTCAAGTAATTTTTGACCATTTTTATTGGTCCGTTCATCATGAAATTTTGTCACATTGTGTCACGTCGTGTGCTTGGGGTAATGAGGCGAGGCGCAACAGTGCAGGTTCCGTTGATGGAATTTTATTATAAAATACACACAGACTCTACATACAAAACCAAAAAGCCACGAGGGGCTAACAGAAGAATAACTACCAGTAGACACATCAGGAGGAGACCACGTGCATGAAACACACAGGGAAAACATGAGGGTTGACCAGCACCTGACATACAAACTCATAGAAATATACTAAGCCCCACTCAAACCTGAACCAATCCTAGAACATAATCACTTAACGTCAACACATGACACCTGAAACTGTAACTCTCAACACAAACTAAAACCCCACTTGCGGCCTCAAGTGGCCGCTCCATGGACGTCACACATAGTAAAGATATGCTGATATTTTCACATTATGTAAAATAGTAAGAATTATTAAAGTGTTTTGATCGTACAGTGACAACGAAAAAAATAAAGTTGCACAAACAATCTACTCATAAGCCCATTCATCGTGGGTGTTGTCAAGCCCGGGCATTCTAGACTCGGCCTAAAATGTTTTGGGAATAGCCTTGGATGTTAAAAATCTATTTTTTCATCATTCCGATTATTCAGAATTCTTAGTGATTCGAAAATCTACATTCGAACTAATTCCCACCATGTCAACAAAATGATTAGGGCTTTACCCTTCCCCCCTCACCAAAATGAATTGACACCCCAGATTGAACACTAATGTTTCAAGATCCTGACATTGCCTCTGCCATTCAAAATAAGTCCCACCTCCTCACAGTAAGCCCCGCCCATTCACAGTAAGCCCTGACCATTCAAAGTAAGGGTTGATAAGAATGTTTCAGCCTTGATTGGTTTCTAAACAACGCACCATACACGGCAGCCAATTGGAACAGAGGTTATTTACATATATCTAGACAGAGGCAAATTAAAGATACAGAAAAAGAAGCCTATTGGATATAGGAAGGTTGGAAATAGATGTAAAAATGAAACATTCCTGATTCTGGTACATAAAACCACATACAGATCAAAAGTGGACCTCAGGGAAAAAAATAAATACACGAAAAACGTTGAATAAGAGTCATTTAAGGGAAGTTTAATAAAACAGGAATTCCTGAATATCCAAGTTGATTTTTTTTAATTTTGTATCCTGACAGAAAGTCACATTGTGTACAGTTTCTGGATTTTGCACAATGACTTTATCTGAACACAATGTTAACACAACCAAGTGTGTGTTGTAGGCGTGACGCTGAGCTGAGTTCCTGTTTATGCCATCGCCTTCATTTCCTGTCACACCCTTCACACTCATTTGATTCGCCAGTGTCAGTCAGGGCTACTTTTCACAAAATGTGTGTGAACAAGTGTTTAGCACTTTGCATTATGAAAAAAACCCCTCTAACAAGGGATGTTGTATTAGTCATTTTGAGATCTCATTGTGAATATTATCTTATTGACACTCACAGTGAGATCTCTTAGATGTAAATGAAGTAATACTCGGGTGATGGATGTGAAACGGTTCACTGTAGAGCGATGATTTCTCTACAGTAGCGGTGAATGGAGCCAGGTGTCACAATGTCTACAACACTGGTATAGCCTTTTTATTTACTCTACAAATCCAGCAGTCAACCTACATGTGTCTTCTGACATTTCTGTACATTGTTAATAATAGACATCAAACCTGTCAGAATTCTGGGTCCCATCATTACCACTGTGGACAGTTCTGACTCTGTGTGTCAAACCACTCTTCAGGAATTTCTCATCTGTGAAATTATTCAAAGTGAAAATGCCTTTTTGAGAATTATAGGACTTATCACAGTGTAGCATTTTCCCAGTATCATTCAGCCCTAACTTGTGCATGTGTGTGAAGGCTTGAAGGGTATTTGTGAGTTTGTGTGATTTATTGTTATATGGATCCTCTCCTTTTGTAAGAGGTAATCCTCAGTCAGTGAAAGAAATAAAATTAGTTTCACTGTCCAGCTCTGATGTTTCCAGACTCTCTCCTACAAAATCTCATTATTCACTGATCAGAAATATATTTGATTTATTGGCCAAGCTTTTGATTCTGGCCTGTGCACTTAGAGACTGCATTTGGTTATGATAGCCCTGCTGAATCTCCTTCAGGGCTTTGTAAACCCCATTTCAGTCTGGCAGCATGGCGAGGCTGAGTGAAAGAAGCCTGTCTGAAGACAGATTGACGTCACATTCCCTCGTCTTTTGAGCAGACATAAATATTTTGAATGCCACGGAGGATTTGTTTGACGAGCTCCAGTTGGATGACTCAGTAGCTGTCCGTTATGTGAGTGGCGTATCAGGTAAAAGTGTGTGAAGTGTAATGCGGATGATAAGGAGGGCGTGTGTTCCTCCATCCCTTCCACCGGGGCATGTGATGTGCTCGGCTCATGAGCCATTCCATGAATGCTGGCACGTTTTATGCCTGTGATGTGTGTATTTATGATTTATTTGTTATACCTGTCAGTACTTGATGATGGATTAAGCAATAGAGCATTATTGTGTACAGAATAAAATGAAATGTTGTTTTTAGGTTTCTGCTTTGCCAAAAGTAATTAAAGTGACATAAAAAATGAATTCTTTAAGTATTTTCCTTTAGTAGTCAAGAAATAAAAACCCTCCAGAGTGAAGGCTGCCACTTTCTTCTTGTTGTTGCTGCTGCACTGCAAAAACTCCTGACACGGCAATGGCATATATAGTATATTATTCTCAAAGCAAGATCAAGGAGACTTTTAGGCTAGAAATAAGATTGCAAGTCTTACTTAGATCAGGGATTTTTGCAGTGAGCAAAGAGCAGACAAGCTCCCTGTTAATACACTTGATTTCAGAAGAAATGTTGGATGAGCAAGTGTCTTATCTATAAAGAACATTCATAAAACCTACACTCGTTCCACATTACTATGCCATTGCCATGTCAGCCCCACTGTTGTAATGTAATGAATATTCTAAATGCAATAGTGGAGTGAGCGTGAGTCCCCTGCCCTGTTACTCGAGGTCAGTTGTGGTCGTGGTGATTTAGTTCTGGTCGACTGTTAATCCTCTTAGCTGTCTCCTTCCAGGTGCTACTCCCACTCACCATCTTTAGGCCTTTTGACAGACCTCTTTTGTCCATTCTCCTCCATATCCGTGTCCGTCAATGTCATTAGGCTGGAGCTTCTCATGTTCCTATGTGGGCGTGGTGACCTCTTGGTTGTGACAACTATCCTGTTTTATTAATCTTTAATCCAGTTTAACGATTGAATATTGAATAAACAGAATGAGATGAAAGAAGATGACATTTATCGTTTATGAGTGGAGTTTTTAATCCCTATTTGTCCATCTCTCTGTCTCTCTGTCCAGCACTAAACCCCTAAAACCCTACACGAGGTCTTAAATAAGCAGTTGGAGATTAACACACAGCTCCCTAGGTGCAATTCTTCTATCCCATAATGAACTTCAGGATTCACCTCTTCCATCTTATCCCTTAATACACTTCATAGTGCACCCTATTACTCTGCTAATTGGAATCTTACTCTAAACACACTCACCCCTCCCTCTCTCCCCGATTCAGATCACAGTGTGTGAGTGTGTCGGCGTGCACCCTGTGTGGAGGAAGCCTAACGCCGCCTAAAGAGAGTGCTGGTGTCCAGTTGCTCCATGATGGCACACAGACGCACGGCTGTCCTGCTCTTCGCTTTCTACAGCATAGCCTCTGCAGGTAGGAGCTGTTTTCCTCATCAACCCCCTGAACACCCCCCCAATCCACACACACACACACACACACACACACCCACACACACACACACACACACACACACGCAGTAATAATAACCAAACGGTGAATCTGCCGTGACATGGCACAAAACCTCTTTATCATCTGTGATATTTTTCTTACAGAGATGATGGATGTGATTGATAATTTATTACGAGCGGCTCAGACAGCCGAGTGCCGTCTCATGACTCATAAAGATGAGGACACAGGTGCTTTTTCAGACCATGAGACAAGTGCTGCATTGAAAATTAAAGGGATAATAGTGCCTGGCCGTCTGATTTAAGGAAAAGTTTGGTGAAGTCAGATCAAATTCACAAAGGTTCACATTTCCCCCCCTATACCCCAAATGAAGATCAACCAAGACAAATGGTCTTCCTTTAGTTTAGTCCTGGCACACAAATAATGGAAGGTTTTCACAACCGGTACATCAGCACATAAAGTGTTAAAACTGATGCGTGATCTCAGATTGTCAGATTTGCTGACCTCATCTTCTCAAACATGTGATTTTTGTCACTGTATGATATTCATTCATTTATGAAAATGGACAAAGTGCTTGAACTAGGTGGGCACTAGCAGCCCACCACTCCTCAGGCTTGAATTGAATGTAAAATTCAAAGGCAATCAAGCATGCAGACTTCCTCCACCAAATGTATCTTGGCTGATCTACTGCATTTGAGATTAGGTGACAGTTATGCAATTTAAACAATTCCTTTAAACTCACACCTAAAACTAGCAAGCAGTTTAGAATTTTGCAGCAACAGAAATGTTCAAATCAAAGCAGCACTTCTATTAAAACAGGGTTATCCAAGCTCTCTTTTTGGTTTGTTGTGAACTAGTCCTCTGTGCTCACAATTTGTTTTGGCAGTTCCTAATAAGCACTGAGATAGATGAAACGTGCCGAATGCGTTAGTGTTTTGTGTGTTTGTGAGCATGGAGGGTGTGTTCCTGATAAGCTGCTCTTGTTTCTGAATCTCTTGTCAGAGCGAGTTGCCTGTTTTGTCAGACAATCACAGATCGCCCGAGTGCTCGGAATTTCCCTGCTCCCTCCCAGCATGCTCAGAGACAGCGGCTGTGGGGTTCCGAATTAAGAAAGTGCTGACAGCCTCTGCGTCTCACCCCAAAACACAGAAAAACCCAGCCCAGCCCAGCCTACCCCATCTGGTCAGAGACATGGAGTAGGCGGAGACAGTTCACAGGTTGAAATATAGAAGGGATCAGTTCTGTGCATGCATTTCTGTGCATTTGAGCCAATCACAAATGGCTTATACTGTTTTTGTCTGTTTTAAGAATATTTCAAATGTGTTGGTTTAGTTCTCCTTCAGTTTAGAGTTTACATAGAAGCCTGATCTGCCCAGAGACCGTCTGGGGGCTTCACTAATATAGACTGTGAATCAAAGTTGAGCCTCAGAACTCTTCAGTATGTGCACACGTCCATGCACCATTTTTAATGCATTTTATGGGAAACAAACTTTCATGTATGAAGCTCAGTCCTTGCTAAATACCAAGCAGCCACTGTGACTTTGAGCCTTTCAGCAAGAAAACATCTCTGTATAGAATCAAGTCTGTGAAGCACCAGTTTGACAGCCACTCATAGTCGGCAGTTTGTCATTTTGCATGTCAGTCAGATGGCCACATTCTGTCAAAGTGGACAGTTCTTGGCCATGTTGAGGGATGGAACCTACAGCCAGGAGTCTGGGCTGTGAGAAAAGGCTCTATGTATAACCATTTGATCATCAGTGGTGTGTTGAGAGGATTTACAGTCCGCTGGCACGACACACAGACAAAAAAAGAAAACAGTAAGAAACTAAAAAACAAGTAAATAAACTAGGAATGATG
The DNA here is from genome assembly GCA_037974485.1 of Hemigrammopetersius urotaenia. Classification (NCBI taxonomy): domain Eukaryota; kingdom Metazoa; phylum Chordata; class Actinopteri; order Characiformes; family Alestidae; genus Hemigrammopetersius; species Hemigrammopetersius urotaenia. The sequence continues at coordinate 14,535 of JBBPDC010146257.1, forward strand.
GCGGTTGTCAAATCCTAGTTGGATCATCGTGGTTTGGGGATTTGGCTGAAACCGGTTTTCATTGTTTTTCTCCTGACTGCTTCTTTCGCCGCTCCCTCATGGCCGCTCTTTTTCTGTGAATTATTTAGCACTGACTTCCTGTTGATGATGCTCCGTTCATCCAGGCTCTGAATACTATTACTGTTGGTCAACTGTTACTGAATGTTATCTTGAGAAGATGGCAGCTCACATATAAAACCCCTATTTCATTTCCACATATTGTACTTTCTAACGGCATAGTAAACTTCAGTTCCTAAAAGGTTTTGTGTGTTATATAATTTATTATTTGCATTTTTGTTATTGTTTTCTTTTTCTTTTAATTGGAATGTATTGTTTGCCAGGAGATGCTCATTGTCCATTGAATTGTCTTCAATTAGTTATATTGCAAGCATGAGCTGCTTTACAGTAATAGTTCAGAATGCAAAGCTAAACTCTGCAGGAAATTACGTCTTCAGCAGGTGTATGAGCCATTGCCCTCTAGCTGGCAGATTTCTGTCTCTTCTGTCTATTTCACACAAAATTGACAGACATGTTTAATTAGCTTTGAAAGCACACCTTATTTTCATTTGTTAAACTTCTAACAGGTAGCACATTGATTTCATTGTCTGGATAAATGACATATCTGTGCTGTATACACAAATTCATTTTTTCTAGCTGCTGTCATTTTGTTCGAAAAAATCTCTTCAAATTATCAAGAAACTGTAGAACGCAATAGATTTCTTGGTGTTTTTGCTGTATAATTGAGATTATTAGGCATAAGCACGATTAGTTGTCAAAAAAGCAAAGTACATGGCTTTAGTGGCCTTAACATTACTGCTACTGCTCTAAGTGTACTGTAAGAGAGAGGAGGAATTTGGTGGTTATAAGGTTCTGAGTGATGTTGAATAGCCTTTTTCATCAGTAAAGGTTAGTGACTGTGCCAGGACATTAATAGGGAGTAAACACCATTCTTAGTCGAGCTGAATCTCTTAGGGTCCATTCCTGTTAGTGATGGCCAGGCCTGGGGACAATACCCTTCAGTCTGAAGTTTAACAAAGCTGTAGGTCTCCTGCTGTGACCTGCTCTTTAAGACAATGAACTTGAATACCTCTTCCTTTAAAGTGTTCATGCCAGCATTGTTGCATTCCCCAAAAGTTTCCAACCTACAGGAAATCCACTCATCTACAGTAGCTTGTCCATGCTGCAGTGTTTTCCATTTTTCCATTCACATTTTTCATTTATGACATCTGTGCCATTTCATGTACCAAAAAGTGGCCTATTGGTTTTCTTAAATTCCGTTTTCCAGTATCGATTACAATTTAGCAATTTATTTGTGTTAGTGTGTGTTTAAGATATATGATAGTGACCTCAGTTTTGATTGGATTACTTATTCAAAAATTAGCTAGGTGTGTTCTAGCTTTACAGAGAATGTGCAAAACTGCTGTAAGCTGAATACGCAGATATGTGTAAATCCATTCATTCTAATGACATCACAAAGCAAACTGAGAATGTAACTTATGGCCCATACATTGACTGCATGTTTTTAAACATTTATATACGTTACTAAATGGTTTTATTTAAATCCATTCCAAGATATAATTAGTATACAGAAAATATTACTATATAATCAAAAATGATCAGAAGTCACTCATTTTACATGCTGCATTGACACGTCAGCACTACTGAGATTATTCAGTTTGTTTCTATGTCAAGAAATGTCAAAAATGTAGCACAAATATAAGTGGGAAACAAATAATGTCAAATGACGACATACTTCTGATATTGCCGGTGATTACTGCAGCTTCAGAGAGTCAACGCATCCCTCCCTTATAAATTATCCTTATTTAGTTTGTTGACGAAGCTGTCTAGACACATTGAGCTATTTGGTTTTGACGAGTTTGAGCCGAAAGTGGATTTATAAAGGTCAAAAACGGGGGACATTTCAAAAGCCCAAATGAACTTTTCCCCTGGTGCTGAGGTTCTGTTTTTGTTTTGGACATAGGCGGCCTCCCCGAGAGACGTCCAGATTTCTTTTGTTTTTGGAAATTCAAAACTAGGACATTATCTAATCTGCTGCATCAACATTTTGGCCCATGATTCATTCCACATGGACTGTAGAGGCATTCGCGCTTCGTCTATATTTTCTTCTTCTTCTTCTTTTCTTTTTTCAGTCCCGGCATTTTAGTTAGAAGAGTTTCGAATGGACTACATGAACCCATCCTCTTGGCCTTTATCATCAGGATGGGAATAATTAGAGTCGAAACTGTTTCCTAGATACAGTGCTAATATTTGCTCGGCTTCAGAAGTGAGTAATACATCATTTGTTGATGAAGGGTCTATATTTACCTGTGTCCCAGATCAGTCATGTATACCTTGTTGCTAGACGGGATTTTTACCAGTTTATTTTCTCCCGCTGTATTTGGAGGCAGTTTCCTAGGTTTAAAGAAAGTCTTCTCCTCTACACAGCCGCAGCACAATTAGGGGTTCTAGTGTGAATGAGACCTAATGCCTTCTTTTTTGCATGAAAAGAACCTTTTGTTTATTGATTTAAACATACATTTCTAATGTCCAAATAAAAGTAAACACCTGTGCGTTCAATATTTAACATCAAGGGAGTTTGAACCCCAATGCCCCCCCCCCCTTCTCTACGGTAACCCCCCCCCCCTTCTCTACGGTAACTCTATCTACTCTTCTGCCTCTACCTAATCCAGAGGACCGCATGTGCAATTCATTAATAGCTCCCAATTGCTTTTCTGCGGAGACTGTATAAGCTGCGTGTGCACAATTGAATGCCCGTGTTGGCCACTGATGCATGGCAAATGTAGTTGAATTCTCTAAAGGAAGTTTACTAACTTTTAGTACATTTTTTAAACTACTTGACAATGTTATTTAGAATGACATTTTTGTCCTAGACAGCACACATGTCTACAATTTATATAATCAATATTAATCCAGAGTTATCAATTTACCAAATGTGCTTTTTGTTCCAGCCGTACTGCTACCTTTTACGTTAATGTACAAAGTCAGGTACTGTCATGTCAAGCCGATTCATTGTCATTTCAGCCATATGCACAGTACATAATGAAATCAAACATCCGGGACCAGCAACAACAGAACACAACAGTGCAGACAGTACAAAAATGCTCAGAGTGCAAAGAGAGCAAGAGAGAGAGTGCAAGAAAGCATAAGAGCAACTATACAACAAGACAACATTTGGTGTAGTCGACAAAAGCAGCTACAGTACAGGTTTAAAAGAATACAGTGTTTTGACAAATTCAGTATGACACATTTAGAGACAAGTTGTTGGTTCTGCACCGATCAACGCCAGCATAGTCATGGGGGTCCTCAGCACTGGAGCTGTTCCCCTCAGCACTGGAGATGTTGCTCACGATTCTGACTGACCGTGGTCTCCCAGTCAGGAAGTCCAGGATCTTGTTGCAGAGGTTAGTGTTCAGGCTGAGGAATGATGGTGTTGGATGCTGCACTGAAATCTATGAACAGCATTCTCCCATAAGTGTCATTTTCATTCAGGAGGGTGAGGGCCAGGTGAAGGGTCGTGATATGGCATCATCTGCTGAGTGGCTGGGATGATACGCAAACTGCAGGGGTTCCAGTTAAGGGACAGCTGGGATTTTATGTGCCTCATGACGAGCCTCTCAGGATGATTGGTGTGTCTGGTGGGACAGTAGTAATTGAGGCAAGACACTGATGATCTCTTTGGCACACGGATGATAGCCGTGGCTTTGAAGCACGTTGGAACAGCGGTGATGCTCAGAGGGACATTGAAAATGTCTGGGAGGACATCTGCCAGCTGGTCCGCACATTCTCTAAGTACACGACCGGGCTTGCTGTCTGGTGTAGTGGCCTTCCATGGGTTGACTCTAATTTGAAGCAGGTTTTTATTGTCCAGGGAGAAAACACTGGTTAGCAGGATGGACAGGGTACCTTGTTGGCTAGCACTAACTTTTAGTTTCGCATGGACCCGCACCTGCTTGTCACACTTTTTTCATGCAGCGCTTTCAATGTCCCCTTCCAAGACCAGCGGCACCCGGCAATAACAAGCTGATGTCACAGAGGTTGTCCAGTAGACCATTGTTGAGGCAAATTTCTTGTTGATATCTTAGTTGTAGGAGTGATAGACATGTTCATAAGTCACGTGAAAGTTGACTACAACTACACATTTCACTAAAGAGGCCTCATTATCTTGGCCTTTCTAGGCCATTTCCAACCCAGCATAGCACAGTTGTGACTGAAAGTCAATCAATCATGACACTAGTTGGTAAGATAAGTGCTGAACTCCCACACACAAATGCACACACTTCCTGCTTTATCTTAACTGAACTGAGACTAAGTTTTGAGATCCAATCTTTCTCTATCAATGGGAACGGCAGTCCTTGGGGATTTCTGATTTTACACAGAAAATGGTCGTATGTAATAAATGGGATTGCTGTCATAGGAAGTATTTTGATTGGCCATGACTTTGGGTGTTTCCATGACTTTAGAATGTTTACATTCACAGGTGTTATAAATGTTCTTTTGGCAGATTTGGTTTGTTTCATTAATACCTCGTGACTGATAAGTAATGACACTTTCATGAAAAAATCTGACTCACAAAGTGGAGCATAATGTCGGGTCATAATGACCTCACACATTAGTCAGTTGAAAACCACTACGAAAGGTGCAAAGCAAGCTTTTTTCCTTTTCTTTTTGATCATCTTTCTTCCTCATCTTTCTTTTTTTCTCCACTCCCCATTTCTCCCACTTGGAATCTGTGCATACCATTTCTCCAGATCAGTCTGGAGAGTTATTCTTCTTTATAGTGCTGCTGTCCAGAAACTGTAACTTGCACCTCTTCCATCAAGCCACTTGATAGATAGAAACACACACACACACACACACACAAACACTCTCTCACACATACACACAGGCACTGAGTGTTCTTTTTTTTGAAAAAGAACAGAAATTCCTGTTATTCTAACTGAAATTATTATTGTGAAACAGCTCTACTTACAGGGAATAATATGGTTAATATTACACTGCATGTTACAACAAACAGTGTCTCCAGCATCACTCACACATTACAAACAGGCAAGTAAGATTATGAGGTGTGGTCTTAATGGATTAGACGGGTTCGTCCAGCACATCCCACAAATGCTTTAACTGTTTGAGATTTGGGAAACTGGAGGCCAAGGCGACACTCTGAACACTTTGTCATGTTCCTCAAATCATTCATGAACATTTTTTGTGATGCAGTAGTGTGCATTATTCTGCTGATAGAGGCCACTTCCACTGGCAATACTGTTGGGTGTGAGCCATCAGACCAGGCCACTGTTTCTGGTTGCCCCGTGGTTGTGATGCTTGTGAGCCTTTTTTTCAATTTTGGCAGTAGACTGGGATCAGCACAGCACTCTGTACAGCTATGTAGCCCCATGAGCAGCAGGGTGCAATGAACTGTATTTTCTGGCTTCATTATATCCTAGCCAACAGAGACAAGATGGACTAACCTTTTTCGCTTCACAAGTTTTATTTAAAAAAAATAACATGAGAGATAAATCTCTAAATACATGCACTCAAGCACGAACATACACATACATACATACATACTGTCACAGCCTCTATATGAGGGCCGTTCTCAGATTTCACTGCAGAAACTGAGAGTTGTATGGGAGCTAATCCAGGTGTATTAGTTTAGTGGCACTTGCCAAAAACAGCACAGGCAGGATGCTTTTTTTGTAAGGTGATGGGAGAAAGGGGCAGGGCTACAGGAGATGCAAGTGCTCGCACGTCTTTCAACCCTGCCCCTTCCTGCCCTCTCATCACTCCATCCATTTACTCTCCAAGCCTCAGAGGCTGGTTTGACACATTAGAACAGGTAGGAACCTAGTGTTTATCAGTTTTGTTCAGTTGTGTTCACTCATAAAGAAAGAGATAATATGCAGCTCATTGGCTTCTGAGAGCTAACTAGCTAGCTAGCAGATTTTACCTAGATATTGCAGTTAGATTTTACATCAAAAACTTGATACTGAGCTAATGAAGATCATCTAAAGTCTCAGTCTTTATTTATGTATCAGTATTATTGTAAAATGTAAATTTCCATACACATATAGTTTCGACTGGAAATGGGAAGGCAACATTTTTAATATCAGAGAAAAATCGTAAAATAGGCCAGGTCGTGCCATATTGATGGCTAAAATCCAGCTAAAATAGACCAAATGACTGATCAGTGGAGGACACTTGTTTCCATAGTTACGCAAACACCCATTTCTAGCAACCTGTTGGCATTACTCAGTTCTATGATAGTGAAGATAAGGAGGCACCTAAATTAGTTCAAACTATTTTAAGCAGAAAAATAACAAGATGAACAAGTCTTTCTTTGATCTAACTTTGGTTATGTTATTGTTTTTAGCAACATTTTACCAGATAAATGTCACGAGGGCCGGGTCTAACCGTCTCTCGTGATTTACCTCTGAGTACAGACCAGGCTGGGAAGCAGACATCCATGCTGTGGTTTCTTTATTCAGGAAACAAAACAGAACCAGAACATAAACCTGGCGTAGGAGCCGATACATTTACAAAACCAGAACACGAGGGAACTGAGGCGATGGACACATGACTAAGAAACACACAGACCGGACTTAAATACACACACAATCAGAACGTAAAACACAGGACAGGTGAAAACAAAGGAGACACGTGATCCATACAGAAATGTCAAAATAAAAGCCCTCCGGAATACAGAACAGAAACATGGCAAAAACAACAAAAAAGAAGCGGACCACTATGGCCGCTGACCAAACCGTGACAATAAATAGTAAAATGAGGCTAGTGTAAGTTTCTCCAGATCTGAACTTTGGCTGCCTCACATTGATCAACATATTGTCTTTCAGGTGTTTAACTCTTCTGTAATTAGACCTGAACAAGGTTTACATAACGTAAAACCCTCATCATTTTCTTATGTCACTCTCCTTTGCATGTCAGTAATCTATCTATTGGCACAAGATGAGATCCAATCTTTTTGTCATTTGTCTTCAAAATGTCTTCTTTTGAAATGCAAATACAAGTCTTAAGACTTGTAGTCAACTTGTTAAGTCTCTCTTTCACTCTCTCTATTCACCCTCACTCTCCCTTCTCTTTAATTAGTGGTTGATTAACTGTGGGAATGCGGAAAAATATAGTACAATTGGTTAAAAAGTATTAGGAGTCCTTGATTTTCACTAAGATGCATATCACCCTTTAATACACACACATGATCAGTGTTGAGCAAGACTACATGCTCTTCTGTCTATCTGGCTGAGAAAAGAGTGTGTTGTTGAGACTAATGACTCTAAACACTGAATAAATCCAGGCATCATTACGAAAGAGAACGCTGTTTGTTTAGTCTGGTTGTCTGAAAAAATGATCCTCTGAGCTCAAACAACATCATGGTTTTATACTGCATTAAAACTACTCTCCAACTTTCTCGCTCCAGTCCAAGCAGTCTTGCAGACAGAATGTAGAGACTTTATAAAAGTCAGAGCTCCAGTGATATATAGAGCTGGTGTGTGTGGGTCTGTCTGTAAATGTGTGTGTGGGTGTTTGCGTGCGCGCGCGCATGCGTGTGTGTGTGTGTGTGTGTGTGTGTGTGTGTGTGTGTGTGTGTGTGTAGGACTGCAAGGGCCAGACTGTGTGTGCTTCCAGAGTATTGCGCAATACCTGTAATTTGAGCCATTGCAATGGAGAGAAAGAAAGACAGCCTGAACGAACAAGGAGAGAGAGAGAGAGAGAGAGAGAGAGAGAGAGAGAGAGAGAGAGAGAGAGAACGTTCCTAAGAAGAAAGGAGGGAGAAAGGAAAAGGAAGTAGAGAAAAAGGAAAACAGATACATTTTTCTTTTCTTTCTCTCTCTTTCTTTTCCCTTCATGGGTCGCCACAGCAAGTCAGCTTGCGAGTCTAAGACAGATAAATACTTACATACGTATATATTATGTGACCATTTGTGCCCAAAATCCTCTGCTACTGGTATGATGGAGATACTTGGGGTTGTTTACATAGCAACACCAAGCCCATACTGATTTATACACACCATAACCAATTAGCTAACCCACCAGATGTATGTATGTATGTATGTGTGTGTGTGTGTGTGTGTGTGTGTGTGTGTGTGTGTGTGTGTGTGTGTGT
>JBBPDC010146262.1:0-22703 GCA_037974485.1 Hemigrammopetersius urotaenia
TTCTGCTGGCCATCGTGCCTTTTCATTTCTGTTTTGTTAATAAAAGTCACAGCGCTATGGATCTGTGTTCGCCTGCCCGCTTCTGCACGTTTCCAGGGAGCTCCGGGTCTGGGCCTCGCGGCCCGACTTGTGACAATGGTGTTGCATCCATGGAGGCATCACCTCCGGATCTGCTGTTAACAATTTGGTGCCTGCGACCACACTACACATTCAGAGCCCTTTAAATACAAATATTATTTTTTGACGTCTGCTCCGTTCCATTGCTCATTGCTATGTTTTATATGTTTGTCTATTGGATTCACTCATTTGCTCTCTATCTTTAATAAGGAAATTAAACTTCATTCTGCCCTGTCGATTCCACAGTGGCAGAATTGTAGTTGTCACGCTGATGATGCAGTGAGGCAGTAATGACTCCTAATGATTTCTAGGAATCAATTTTCAATTTTATTTTCATTTTAGGGAACTGACTCCAAGGGCCAGTTTCACAGACCCAGATTAAGCCTAAGACTAGTCTAAAAAGAATTAGCAATGGTGATTTTTCATTAGCCATGCAGTTTAGACAAAGACCAGACTTAATCAATGTCTGGGAAACCACTCCTGTAAGTATTTACACGTTTGCGTCACTGATAACTTTTGTTAGGAAACCAGTGTTTACAAAAATGTTTTATTCAGTTACGCTGCTTTTATATACACAGCATTTGACAGATGCTTTTATCCAAAGCCCCATCATGTGTAGGCGAATGAAGTACTAGGAGTGTTGCCCAAGCACTATTTTTGATGTAGTGTGGTGAACTGCTTAAGTTAGAAATGGATCCCCACTGTCTTGCTTAGGCTGTGGTGTTATCCACTGCACTAACCAACCAACCTAATTAGGAATGCTTCACAATTTTGCAGGTCATTCTTGCATGGGAACATGTTAATCTTCTCTGTATCGTTCCAATTTTAGTGTATGGGCTGCCATAGCAAAAACAGTAATGGATTCTACATTCATGAATGGATTCTACAGTGTGCAAACTCCTGTGAAATTAGGTCTTTGTACTGAACCCACCCAGAACAGAAAACATACACACAATGAGAGCAGTGAGCAATTAGTGCACATACTAGGAGGCAGCAAGGACACACACCTGGAAGAGGGCAATCGGGTAGTTACAGCACCCAGGAAGCTGTTGAGGGAGGATGTCTTGCTCAAGGGCACTTCAGCCGTGGATGTAGAGGGAGTTAATAAACTACCTTTCCTCGCATTTTTCTCGGGAATCAGACCCATGATTCTCATTAATGCATAGACTTTGCCAGCACTAGTTTATTGCTTTGAAATATAAGATCGAAGTTCCTGTGTTTTAGTTATTGTTGCTGTTACACACTCCTGCTGGCCTAGTTTCTAAAAGGTATAACTTTGCTGAAGGCGTTGGCTCCCTGATTGCCCCACATGGCCCACTTAAGAGTATATAAAGCTTAAAATCTAAAGAAACCAACAGATTTCCTGAATTCCCCCCTTTTTACAAAAAACCTAGTCAGTATTCATTTAATCCTATAACTCATGTCTGAATGATGTATTACATTATTTTACTGGCAATTAAGCCTTGCCAGCTGTACTCTGTGTCTCAGCTGAGATCTAAATGTGTGTGTGTGATGGGCACCTGGTGCCACATTACCTAGAGACATGCCAGGCACCATCTGGGCCTTTCCTATAGCAGCCAAAATAATCACCCATGCCTTCTTCCCCCCTCAAGGCCTTATCTTCCGCTCAACTTCTTGCGATCATTAATAGAAACCCCCTGCACTGCTGGAGCCCTGTTTGGTGCCAGTGGAGCTGTGCTTTTCAGCTCATCTAATCTTTGATTTTTGATCCTCTCTTCAGGCCTGAAAATCTAACCATGACCCGACTGTTACCACTCAAGGACTGTATAAAACAAAGGGTATTTGTTTAGGATTGAATACCACCAAAATACACACAGTATGCATTCAGGAGTATGTATTTAGAAAAAAGAGTATCAGAAATATTCAGAATGATGTTACTTTATCCATTTTACAGGTGTTGTTAAGTTTGATGATGTTAGGTTCGATAAATTGGGGCACCTTTTGTAGGAAGTCAGAACTTTCCTCATTTCTGACATTAATGTTACACGAGTCCAGCTTTTTATTATAAGTCACAATACAGGACAGCTAATCACAGAGACCTAATGGTCATGCAAAAATGTGGGCTTAAAAAACCCATACAAATGTCAAACGTGGACTTTAAATCACATTAAAATAATATATAACAATACATGAAAAAATAAGATACGGTTCATCGTACTTACACATTCCTCCAAAATGCCATTGATGGCACCTTTACTTTTGAGAGAAAGTTGAGATGATTACATTGCATTTTGTAGTCTAGAACGTTCTTGATCTTGATCCTGTAGGATCCTTTAGACAGTAATAAAGTGCTTGAAATGCCTATCCGCCCTCTGCCAGGACCCTGTCCCACATACCCCTTGCTTAATGAAGGATGGGTGCTTTGGGGACACACTGACGGAGAAAGAATATGTCTTTGTCCTGGGGAGGGGCTGATGAATAGGGGCACTTTCAAAGGAAAATTCTCCATTCATCTGAATGAATGGGGTGCGGAGTTCTCGACAAGAATGCAGCGGCAGAAAAACGATCCTTCCAATGAAACACCTGGACATTCAGGGAACATCATAAGTGCGAATGTTTTCACAAGCATTTGTATGCATGCCATAACCAGGCAACCCTGGGGGAAATTAAATTGGGGTGTCTTTTCTTCCTGTACTTTCCCACGGATCTTAGGTATTAAAAATCGCTGACTTTCATTCTCCTGCCTTCCTGTGCTGTTAAAAGTCCTTTATTTGTTTTTTAAGGCTATTAATGGAACAGCACCTTCTTATATTTATCAGACTGTCTGATGCTCAATTATGTCTAAACTCATCCATTTCTTGGTACTTTTTGTTCTAAAAACAAGACACAATCATCCCCAGCAGCTTAAAACAGGACCTGGTTCTAGATTTCACCAATTTTTAAAATATTTTTTTTAATAATATGATTTATTCATCCAATGAAATAGCATAACCTATACAAAATTATACAATAAAACTATATAATATAAAAGAACTATACACTATGTAATATATATACTGTATATTGTATAGCCTATAAACTACCAACAGTCCATACTTGACAGAGCTTGAAGTTATAAGGAATGACTGTATCTTCAAAAGGGAACTGAATGGTTTCTGGTTCAAATCCCACCTCATGTTTAATCCCACATGAAGGTGTTTGTGCGTGGCTTGTCTGCCAAGATGTATCATTTGCTAGAGTCAAACATTTAGATAGAAATCTTGGAAAGTGTTTCCAGACTTTCTCAGTTTTTTTGGCTTAACCTGGAAAAAGGCTATTGAGAAATTGAGCCAAAGCAATTGAGAAAAGCTGTAAATACCAGACTTCTTAAAGAAAGAGTCAGAACCTGAAGGCCAGAACAACAGTCATTTGGGTGGGAAATGCAAAAATGTGGTTGTTTTTAAGCAATTCATATTCTTAAACCTTTTACTAGGTTACTATTCTTTGACCCGTCTTGGTATTGATGGTTAATTTTTATTGTTATTTATATTATATTTCTACAATTTTCTGTTCTACCCTTATATTTGTTGTTCCACTTTTAAAAAAAAACTGAAAATATGAGAAATTGTTATTCAGATAATTTCTTCAGTCCATGGGGGCCTGCTTTAAGGTTACTGATTAAGTTAATCAACATAGTGACAAGCATTGAGGAACCTTATTGTTGAGTGTTGTATTATGATACAGGTATAAAAGTTAAGGTCAATATTAAGTTAATTAATCTATCCAGGTGGACGCCCCACTGGTAGCTTGGATTAACTACAGAGCTGGCTACTTTACCTTCAATGTCTGTTGGACAATGTTGTCCATGTTCTACCACTCTGTGGCCGAGCGCATGGTGTTTTTGGCAGCTGTGTGCTGGGGCAGTGGGGTAAAGGCAGCTGATGCAAAAAGGCTAGTTCTGTCCTGGGTGTCAGACTGGAGAACCTGGAGAAGAGAATTCTGAAAAACCCCTCTCACCTCATGCACGCCTCCTTGATGGGCCCTTAGAGCACATGCAGCAAAAGACCCATCACCTCCAAATGCAGAACCGAACGCCACAGGAAATCCTTCCTACCTGTGGCAATAAGGCAGTATTACTCTTCCTCGCTCTGTAGGTAATCTTTTTTAGCCATTATGTCATTAACTTCTCATTCGGATTGTGCAATATAACTCGACGCTTATTTATCTGTTGTTATTGAGTGTTGCCTTATTCCTTCATCACCTGCTGCTATTTCATTTTATTGCATTCATCATATTTTCAATGCACAAACACCAAGTCACTTTTCATACGCACTTACACTTATAATCTGTCATTTTATTATTTCTGTAATTGTTTTTTTGTTATAGTTATTTTGTTATCATGTTTGCACTATTACTACTGTTTTTTTTTATCATCTTCTGTTTATTCCTTTTGTTGCACTGAGCTTGTGCATGACAAAACAATTTCCCTTGGGATGAATAAAGTTCTTTCTCATCTTATCTAATCGTATACCCCAGCATCTGTGTATTTGATTAATTTGGACCTTATATTTTATACTGTTCTTGTTTATGTGTCTGCGTGTGTCTGTGAAGTCAAAACCTAAGCAGTTTCCTCCGGGATCAATAAAGTTTTCTGTTTCTGATTCTAATTATACGGTAAATAGGCAGTGGTAGAAAAATGAAGCAATGTTCTGATACTAAACCACATCTGTTATTGACTACGGCCCAGATGCTGACATTCACCACACCCACAGTCTGTAATCAGGAGCTTGTAGCAGTTCTGCAAGCATGTCACTTCCCCATGTTAAATTTGACCAGCAATCACAAGCCATGTGACATTCCTCCCCAGGACTCGATCCTGAGCCGAAGTTTGCGCAAACACATCTGCTTTCTATTTCATTCTGTCAAAGGTGGGAGGGGAGACTCTGGCTGAAATAAAATCCTCCGCCCAACTGGGCTGTCAGAGAACGTTCTTGGTTCTTGGCTCTCGATAGCTGCGAAACCCCAGCTGTCTCTTCGGCCAAACACGGGAAGGGTGGATCAACCAAGTCTGCCCAACACCCCACTTGGACCAGGGCCTGAGCACATCTGATAATGTCCTGCTTTGTGCAGGCGGCAGGCCTTATGTGAGATAGGAAGTGAGATAACAGCCATGGTGCAGCTGTGCATGGTCTGGGTGGGTGCTGGCTAGCCGCAGGGGGATGCTAAAGCTTGCCAGATCTACTTAGCTGATATTGGCTGCTCAGGCTTTGGGCTGGGACTGAGAAGATTCTTTTTTTTCCCTAAGAAACAATGCTCTTGGGGGCTCTGCAAGGGTAGCTATAGAAATATTGGTCTTCAAGATGCATAATTAACATCTGTCTGCATCTTATTCGAGTTTCAGAGTGAATTAAACGATTGCTGTGCAATACAGTCGACCCTAGGAGTTACTTTACAAGAGCATCCACGCATCTGTGATGTAAATTTGTGATGTGATTTTAAAAAAAGGCTATAAATGCCTATTTTTATAGTCTAAACCCTAAAAATGCCCCCAAATATGCTCCCAAAACATTTGAATTTCATTTTAAATTCAGCTTAATACATTACTAAATAATACATTGAATAAAAAAAATGTAAAGGTAAACTTGAGATGAAACTGTTAAGATGCATCACAGGGCAGCAGCCAATCATCATCAATGAGAAATGAATATCGTTCTCGGATTGGCTACTTTCAGACCTCCGAGTATAGCGGTATTTCACCATCCTAAGATCTGCTTTCTTTGTGTTTTCTTGACAGTACCAAAAATGTAGCTGAATTTATTAAAATGCTTGGAGAAATGACTTACAGTTCATCTAAAATAAATAATTCCAAAAGCACAAAGTAACTGGCATTTCTAAAGTATATTTTATATGAAGCTTACAAAGCCTGTTTTAGGCAGTTTTTTTAATTGTTTATAGTCTCCATGAACTCCATTGCTGTCTGTGACAATTTCCTGTTTCCCTGGAGTATAAATATGTGGTAACACACATATAAATTCTCTTTCTCATCCACCAACATGAGTGAAACCAAATAGCTTTTAAGTGAGATTTAGGTGTGGACCTGCAGAGATTAGGAAATGGCTATATAAATTAAAAGTCAAGTAAAAGTATTTAAACTGGTAAGGCATGGAACTTTTAAATAGGAAGAGAATGCATGAGCATACTACCCCCATGTCCAGGTAGAAAGATAGACAAATAGTGAACCAGGGCATTGCTAACCAGTGAGTTGGGTTAGTTTTTCATCACATGGCTAAAGAATCAGAAAAAAAAACAAAAAACTCAAAGACTATAAATAATGAGACCATAATATCAAAAGCATCTCTGACAGAAAAACTCCACTGGTTTGACTCCTTGGATGTGGTTTTGGAATGACTGGCCATAAACTGTAGGGAGGAATTGCGATGCTGATGCATCAGAAACACTATAACCATACTGAGATACACTGGAAAATCAAAGCATGACCAGAAACCCTCTTTTTTCTTTCTATCAAAGCAGTGTAAAAATAAAAATGTACAGCATACCAATTTTTTAAGCCTGAGTTATCACTCATGTATTTAATATATTGATTGCAGCACATTTTATTGAAGGATTCCAATGATTATCGAGAAAGTAAAACCAAATTGATTTGTTTCTGAAGGAGAAATGGCCAAATGGCCGAATGCCCATGCTACAAAATTTGGTTGAAGGTCTAAAATCTGAAGAAACCAGTCATGACTGAGCTAAAGCTTGTGGATAACCGAAGCAGGCAAGAAGCTGGAAATGTGCAGTGGAGATTATGAAAGGAGGTGCTCAGGGCAGACTTGCCAAGCTGTTAGTGGAAAAAATCTACTGCAAATCCCTGCATGCAAGAAAGTCCACTCTGGGCTTAAAAAACCAAAAAAAAGTGCACATTTGGAGACGTAAAAAGTAAAAGTCTATTCAATTCAGAAGTGAGTTTTCCCTGCCAGATTTCACTTGACCTGGGCAACAAATAAATGCTCTTTAAACACTACAGTTTCTTCTCAAAGCCTCTGATTTAATGAAATTTGGAAGTCAGAATAACAACTCAGTATTATTGTAAAAATGAATTTATGACTGGTACTAGTTCTTAATGTTTAGAACTCAGTGTACTGTATTTGTACATTTTGCTCTCCTACATGCTTGCCATTCGCTGCTTTTTTGCACAGCGTTCTGCCACTTTCTGGACCCCCCTCCAACTGCGGGTTTTCCCCATATCCTGAAAAGTCTCCAGGGTTCAAAGATGTTGTGTTCTTTCCATTTGTTTCTGAGATCTAAAATACAAAGAAATTTGGGTATTCTTTATAGGCATTTGTGTGTGATGTCATTAGTAGCAGTTATTATTATTACATGTTTTGTTAAATGTCTATGTGACATAGGAACAGCAAAAACAAGCTCAGCATGACGTCTGACACCTTGAGCATCAACACAAATTGGGGGAAGTTCCATATAAAGAGTCACCTTGCCGTATGCCATATCACTCGTGCTCTAGAGATTAACGGAGTTAAACAATGGAACACTGCTGGTGCAGGAGACAGCACAGGCTGGAGCTAAATCCAAAGGAGGAAAGGTTGGTGACCAATGAAGTGATGTGAGGTACAGTTTAACCTATTTGAGGATAGATTCTTCTTAGTCTTGGTTCCTCCCAGTGGTTCTTCCTCATTCCTCATTTCTTTTTAGTCTTTTTTTTCTCTGTGTTTCTAGTGAACATTTTTTTCCCATGTTGAGTCTTGGCAGTTTTGTGGTGTTTTTTTAGCATTTCTTCCTAATTCAAAGTGTTTTCATGTTGAGTTTTCTTATTGAGTCTTGGCTCTTTTCAATGGCTCTTCTTCATATTCCTAATGACCATTACCCATTATAGTACTTGCCTTTGTGAAAAATTGCTTTACGATAAAGACCAAAGGCCAAGCATTGCACACTCCAGAAATAAAGGTTGTTTCGGAGTGATGTGCATGCTTAGTTTTCTGAAGAACTTCTATAAAAGAAATATGTAAATGAGCTTCTTCTAAAGCATAAAGAATATTCACAAAAAGTTACGCTTCCACACCAATGAATACCTAGAAGCATAGACAGGAACTATTGAAGAACCTGGTGTTTTTATTGCGTTTTCCTTGTGAAGGTGCCTTCTCAGAAGAGGACATACATTTTTGAGGACTCCTTTTTACATGTTTTCAAACCCAACAGGATGTTTCCTGTCTTTTGTCAGGACGCACTTATTTCCCACAATCCTGTTCTGTGTCTGAAATCAGAAAATTGTTCTTCTCAAGATCAGCAGGGTTCCTGTGAATTCCTCTAGAAGAGGCTGGAGGAAGTCTGCACTTATTGAACCAGATGAGGGAAACATATGCTCACAAGGTAATGACCATTAATGCTTCCTCTTAAATAAGTGATTTCAGGATAAGAGCTATGCTCTGATGCTCTGCAGGGCTATGAGGCACGAGCACCAAGATGTTCAAGGGTGTTTTTATTCAGTGATTAGAACCATGTGAGGAGCATTTGAAGTTTGAGTTTTCAGTTAAACCCAATCTGGGTCATTGATACCATGCCAAAGAATGTGGATTCATTTAATTTTTTTTTCCTGGATTAATAAATAAATAAAGATTTATTGTTTTACTCTGAGGAAAAGAGCTGAGTAGTAAATACCAGGCACTATGCTCTCCTTTAAACAACGCAGTGTTTAAAGACATTCTATACAGTGCTGCTTGAAAGTATGTGAGCCCTCCAATCATGGTCATTGTTTTCTAAAACAAAATTAATATAACCGTTAGAAATTAACATTTAAATCCCAATTTACAAAGCACACCTTCCAAATAAGGGTCACACAGAAAAAAAGACAAATCTTTTCATACTTTTTAGTAATTTATCTCTCAGAAAACAGAAAGTCTACCATGTGTAAAAGTATCTGAACACATTCTTGTGCAGGCAATACTTCAACCAAACACCTTCTGTAACCACAGACCAATCTCTCACCTGCTTTGGGGGATTTCTACCCACTCCTCCTTGCAGAACTGAGCTTGCCTCAGCATTTCTATGGGATTGAGGTCTGGACTGGGCCAATCCAGAGTGTCTATTAAGCCACTCCTTGGTAGCTGGAATGCTTTGGATTGTGGCGTAGTCCATTTCCATTCCACATTCAACTCCCTGACTGGTGGCAGGAGAGTCTGGTCAAGAATTTGTTGATAGCAGAGATGTTCACAAGTCACAAGCCCAAGTCCAAGAAAAGTCTCAAGTCTTTGAGTGGCAATGTTTACAAATGGCAGCTCTAAATGTAGGATTTTTGAGCTGTAAAGGTTGAGCTCTAAACGTTTAGATGATATGTTAATTGGCCATGCCCCACTGTTACAATTGGCTGTTACTTAGCAGGGGGTGGCTTCACCAACATGGAGGATTTGCCTAAAATGATCTTAAATCTAAATGTTAAATATGAAAAATATATCTCTCACTCTGAATGATACCTTTCCAATGACCCCTCGAAAACCGTTATAAGCTAAAAACCGTCCAGAGAATGGACTCCCAGAAGGCCTCTAGATTGTCCAAGTGCCCTCTGGCAAAGTTTAAATGGGCAATGTTGTTCTTTCTTGAGGGCAGAGGCTTCATTCTACAACTCTCCCAATAATGCCATGTCTATTCACTTTTCACCTAATGCATGTACATTTATCCCAGATGCTGCCAGAACTCTCTGGACGTGATGTGTGGGTTTGGCCTTTACCTGAATTATTATTTTTCCATTCCTTGTTTAAGTTTTGATTGTCGTCCACTTCTGGGCAGAGCTGTGGTGATGCTTAGTGTCCTCCATTTGTAAATTATTTGTCTTAGAGTGGATGGATGCAGACTGCCTTGTAGCTTTTGCCAGACAGATGGGCTGTCACCACTTTCTTCCTGGTGTCCTCTGGATGTCTCCCCTCGTCTCTGCATAGTTGATCAGTTGTTTGGTCGGTTTCTTCTCTTTTCCTCCTGCTGCTCAAAACCTTTCCAACCCATTTGATTGGTTTGCTTAATTGACTACTTTTGCACATACTCTGGCTCTATGTTAGTCTGCTGGCTACTTTCACAGTTCTCTCAAAAGGTGCATGGCATTGATGAACATAAACCTGACATTTCATATACAAACACAGCTGAAAAAATATACTACTCAAGAGCTTCACAAATTTTCAAGCAGCACTGTAACCTACATGCAAGTATGCTGTTGTGCCGGTATAATTGCTAATCTAGGTCAAGTTTAAATATATTAGAACTGCATCAAAATATAATTTAATAATGAATGATCAGCTCATTTAGTTGTGGTTGCTAATAGTTACACAGTTTCTAGCCAACTGAAAGTTCATGTAACCTTTTGAACTCCACGAACGCATTTTGCATTAATTTTTGTAACCTTTAGTCTCAGACTCATAACTTGTGACAATAAATAGTTCCAGAGTAATCGTGTGCGCAAAATAGAGTACATTTAAAATAGTTTCCCACAATACACATGCAGCTGAAACTCCATAAAACATCCATATTATTTAATTTAGGCGGAAATAAAGCACGTGTTCACTCCCGCGATGTAAAGCGTTGTTCAGTGTAACATGTTCGTCATAATTCATCATAATGTTTCCCACTGTCTTTCTATATAATAAATCTATATTTATTTTAATTCTGTTGCTATATTATTATAGCAACAGTTGGGGGAAAGTGTTTGACTGCATTCTAGTCATCTGATCAACTTCTTCAGCAATAATAATCAAATAATAATAATATAATTCCGATTGAAAATAAGCACATATTTTATATTGTAATAAGCCATAGAATCTTTGACATATTAAGTATATTAGTATGCATAAGTAGACATAAAGGCAAAAATTCAAAGAAAAATGCAAAGGAAATGTGTGGATACAGGCAATGATTAAAACAATTGGATATGAACCAAATATACGACATATACTGAATACACTGAAACTATTCATTTTCTATGCAGTAAAAAGTGTGTCCAAAAGTTTAAAGACACCAACATATCTGACATATTTCTGAAATCAAAGATAATGATTGGGAGTTTGCAGCAGTAACAACTTTTAGGCTTTACGCTGGATGTTGAATAAATAAAGATAAGATAAGATCAGATGAGATAAGATTTCCCTTCATTAGTCCCAAGTCCCACAGTTGGGTGTGCAAGTTGAACAGTTGGGAAAGTTGCATTGTTACATCAGCAGAGCAGAAGAAAGCAGACACAGCATAACCTGTAATAAAACATACAATATAGCATCAAAAACAACTATACACTATAAAAACATATATAAAGAGAAAATACAAATATAGAAATAGGAATATAGAAATATAGAAGTGTGGATGTAAATATAAATATATTTCTGTGAGGGTATAATTGCAAGAGCATTAGTAAGGACAGATACTGGCCCTCCATTCTGGATCACATTCACTCCACTTTGACTTAACAGTAAAAAAGGAATTTTACTGTTAAAAACTCCTGTTCCTGCTGTTCATGCTGTGTGCTGTGGTGTGGTCAGGTATAGCATAATGGACACTTTACACTGATTTACTGTAAGTGAAAAAAAAACATTAGGGTATTACTTTAAAGGACTATTCATTGTAAGGTTCTTGATTAAACTAAAAGTGGTTTTGCATCACTGACTGGGGGTTACAGACAAAACTTATGTTTGACTTTGAAACTTGAAAACCAATTCCCATTCATTCATTGTCCACGCCACCGACCCTCTCCAGGGTCAAGCTGGAGCCTCTGGACATGTTGCCAGTTCATGACAGGGCAGATACAAAGACAAATATATTAATTCACAATATGCGTGTCAACTCTCTCAACAAGAAATAAGTGCAGCCCATATTTCACTCACAATGCTGCCTCTCATTTGCCATTCCATATTTTTTTCCTGAAAAAAAAGATTTTTACTTTCTCTGTTTTGCCACAGTTTTTTCCATTCATTCCACTTTCATTCCCCAGTTTAACATATTAGGAAAAAATATATGCATAATTTAAAGGCTGGTGTAATCTTGTGTAGTTAACCACAATTAAGACCCTAAACAGTTCATCAGTGTTTTAGGGCATTTTTTGGCTCCTAAAATTACCTTCATGTCACACTAATGTTCGTGTCTCACCCGGAAAACGGCTTTCATCAAAACCCGGTTGGCCTTTAGGATGACACCAGCTGACAGGCAGTCCAGCAGAACACCTAGCAGCACCCTAATGCTCACTCAGCGGAGAGAAATTCTGCTGCTTTCCAGCCTAACAGGAAAAAAACAGCCTTTTAGCTGAGATATTGTACATTTTTGACATATCTAGGTCTCCACAGTGGCTGAAATGTCAAAGCCCCAGACTATCAAACTCACAGTGTGAGATGGCCTTGGACCCTCTGGAGTGCCAGAGCGTCACTATTGGTATTAAAGGTTATGTTTTATTATTTTGCATCTATATCCGTGCTTATATCTTGATGGTGAGCCATGTCATTACATTTTACATATATTTATATTCATATTGTGTTTAGGAGTGGCATGATACCATTTTTTCTTGTGTGATACAGAAACCTTGAGTATCTGTTGAAACTGATGTTTGTAGCAAATTATTGCAAAATAATGTGAATTGTGGTATCTGCTGGGTTGAATGTTTTGTACAACATGCAACTGATGCAGCTTGAACACCGTTAGGCTATACTTTTATTGCATCATGTATCATGCGCTCATGTTGAGTTAGTATGAGGAAGAGGTTAAATTGTCACTGGAGATAAAGATTGTCTGAAGCAAACCTATCAAAAGATCTGACGCCTGAGGAAATTGGAGTTTGGCTAAGCACCGTTTCTGCAGGAGATGAATTTACAACTCTCCACACAGGCTGCCCCTTCATAGGGTTCTCCATCTCAATATTTATTCACCTTCAGAGGTCTCCACATAAAGTTGTCAATGCCACAAAGACGGATCTGAGAATGATTCCGCCCTGAATTGTGTGTGTTCTGATGCAACAGCCCTGTAGCCTCAGGGCTATAGGCTGCATAGAAGGGGAGAGGGAGAGAGAGAGAGAGAGAGAGAGAGAGAGACACAGAGAGAGAGAGAGACAGAGAGAGAGAGACAGGGAGAGAGAGACAGAGAGAAAGAGAGAGAGAGAGACAGGGAGAGAGAGAGAGATGTGATTGATGATTACGTGAAGAAAGACGGATGTTTCCATACCCATAACTTCCTCAGGGCACAGCCCGACACTCGATCACAGTGTTTTATTTATAACATTTATGAAGCTGCTGAGTTATTTAAAGGCACATTAAGTACAAATGCTAAGTCCTTATGGAACAGGCTGATCTGTGCCCCGAAGTTGACGAGCTGGGTCCTAAATGCCCTCAGCTTTTTCAACACTTCTTCACAGCAACCATGAAATGGCTTTTTTAAAGCAAGTGAACAGGCGGTTCCTGAAGTTGAGAACTTGCCATGCATGAAGATATGAACAACTTTGACAAGAGACAAATACATCTCCAAAATAGTAGATACTGTGGGATGTTCCTGATATGCAAAAAAAAACTGCCAAAAGTGGTCCAAGAAAGAACAACTGATGATCCATTGACAGAGCAGTCAGTGATTCTTTTGGGGAGTCAATGCAAGGCTATCTGATTCAACAGAAGAGCCGTTGTAACAAATTAATGAACAGTTCATGCTGGTTCTGATAGAAAGGTGTCAGAACACACCGTGCATCTCAGGATGTCGTTTATGGGGCTGCATAGCTACAGACCTGTCAGAGTACCCATGCTAACCCCTGCCCACCACTGAAAGCAGGCACATGACTTAAACTTACCACCTACCTAAACATTGTTGCAGGCCAAGTTCACTTCTTCTTGGCAATATTCTGTCCCTAATGGCAGTGGCCTTTTTTAGCAGGATAATGTCCTGCCACACTGCAAACACTGTTCAGGGACAGTCTAGGGAACATAATGAATAGTTCAAGGTGTTTACTTAGCCTTCACATTCCCCAGATCTCAGTGCGACTGAGCTTCTGAGGAATGTGTTGGATAAACTAGCCTAGTCCATGTAGGCCCCACATAATAACTTACAGAACTTAAAGGTGCTGCTAATGTCTTGGTGCCAAATACCACAGCACTCATTCAGAGGTCTTGTGGAGTCCATGTCTAAAAGAATCAGAGAAAGCTTGGTAGGTCAGATAGATTAGAGAGCACTATTCCTGCTTGCTATATTATAAACTTTCAGGACTCAGCGGACACATTTATGAAGATGTAGTACATCCATGTACTATTACTATAACCTTCAGGATTATAACTAGCTACAAACCACACAGTATTCCACAACAATACTCTGCATTTACATTTACATTTATGGCATTTATCCAAAGCAACTTCCATTCCCTAGCTACAGGGGGCAGTCTCTCCCCGGAGCAACTTGGGGTTAAGGGTCTTGCTCAGGGACCCAGTGGTGGTGCTGTAGGTAGGATTCAAACCTATGACCTCTTGGTCCAGCGGCAAGTATCCTACCACTAGGCCATCACCACCCCACATTTAGAACATGAGCAGAAATGGCGTTATTTTAGAATAGCCCCATCAGCAGATAACGCTGGCTGAAGAGCTAGTATGACATCGTTACATTTCAATGGCTTTAAATTAAACTTTTACTAACTAAACTAACTTTTCTGTGTTTAAGCCCAATCATAGTTCAATACAGCAATGAAGGGGATCATTTTTAGGAAAATGCAGGAGAGTCAGAATTTTCAGTCAATGTCACATTTTGAAGCTCAGAAGGTACAAGACACTTATCGTAATTTATACAGAATTTCTCTGCTATGGGAGTCTAGGGCAGCCAATAGATTCTCTGGTTGGAATCTGATTACATTTGGCACATTGAAGGAGAACAATGCATCAAATCAAGGCACCAAATTTGGAGTCAGTTCATTTACTTTTTGTAACAAGCTAAATTCCTGCTTGCTAAATTCCTTGCTTGTGATCTTTAAACCGTTTGTCCTATCGATGTGATTTCTTGAGTCCTCGCTTTTCAAACGCACACATGGCCATTAAAGTCTGCCACATTTGATTTTGAAATTTATTTTCTGAAAAAGTACAAGATTCATGACCAAACAACCATCACATCTGGCTTGAAACATCAAAAGAGGGTTCTGAGAAAAGGTGTCGATTTACAAAAAAAAAAAATTCTATAATGCAAACAAATTTATCCAATCCAACTTTATTTGTTAAGCAGTTTTAGTGAACACAAAGGACCAAAGTGCTGTACATGATATAAAATATAAATAAGTAGCATACAATATAAAAACATAAATAAACATAAAAGATACAAACAATCCCAGTAAAATCATGTTACTTTAATGGTATGAGAAACACAATGTGTAGTAGGACATTGGTTTGTAAGAAAAAAAGTTCTCAAAGAGAACAATAAAGAATAAAAGAGCACAGTATCAAAAGCAGCTCTGACAAAAACAACGTTCTGCTGGTTCAACTCCATGGATGTGGTTTTGAGAAGACGACCGGCCATAAACTGTGGGGAGAGAATTGCACTGCTGATGCATCAGAAACACTGTTACTGAGATAATTAAAGAATCAAAATGTGCTGCAATTTCTGTGCCATTGCAGTGCAGTTTAGGTACAGAGCAGTTCCTATATACCTATGGAAAAGTGCTTAATGAACCTGTTCACTCAGCGATGGGCTGTTGTTTTGTTCAGGGGTCGCTAGAATTAGTTGACTGGTCGACCTGTGATGCCTGCTGGTCGCGGCTACATTTGTCATTTGAAACTTCTGACTCGATCCAATAAAGAATGTAATTTTGAGCTCAATGTAATAATTGCATCCTTTATGAAGTACTAGCAAAATAATGAATTTTAAAAAAAGTGCTACATCTATTTACTGAGTTTTAATTAATTCTTTTCCACAAGGCATTGACAGAATGCATTTGCATAAATATATTTTCATAAAGAAACTGCATAAATATGCATAAATATATTTTCTACATGAAACTGAGGAAACTGAGGAAGCAGTGAAGGTATTAAATCCACGAGGTCTGAATTCTAAAGATGAATTCCGTTCTGTTGGTGCAATGTTGTGCTGGATGGAGAGGTCACTTTTGGCAACAGTCTGGGCACACACTCTTCCTCGCTCTCTCTCAGTGTTAATAATGTTTGTTCTCCACCGCAGCAGCCGCTGAATTATGCAGGAATAGAGGTCAGACACATGGGTCACCATTGCCCATCATCCCTGAGGCAGCAATCTAGAGTCAGTCCACCACTGCAGAAGCGACTATAGAGGATCTGCTGTTTGACTGGTCTTATTACTTTCAAAGCAAGCAAAGTGGGATGATTTAGGTATAACAAAACCATGTCTGAGACCAGATTTGTTTTGTTCTATTTTACACATTTTATTTTAAATTAGCCCTTAGTCATCATTAGCTCTTTTGAATAAATTGGATTGAAATTAATTACATTTACATTTGATTTATAGACAAGGTCTCATCATTGCTGGCAAAAACTGTACCTTTTAAGGGTTAACACATGTTAGATTAAAGTAGTATTTGGTCCAAACAACACACTTGATTGTCCACTCTTCCAACGTAGTCGAACGGCCATGTTTGAGTCCACAGTTTGTTTCAGTACTTTACAACTGGAGCTATGAGGCTATGAGACAAATTATACTAGAAATCAATAGACACCAAAGATGTTCACAAGTCATTTTTACAGAGTCTTTGTGCTTGAGTCCAAGTCAGGTCTCAAGTCTTTTAGTGGCAATGTTAACAAATGTGGGTTGTTTGAGCTGTAAATGTTGAGCTCTAAATGTTTAGAAGATATGCTAATTGGCCACGCCCCATTATTACAATTGGCTGTTGCTTAGCAGGGGGCGGGACTGCGTGCTGTGATATGCCCTCACTAACATGGAGGATTTGCCTTAAAGGATCTTAAATCTAAATGTTAAATATGAAAAATATATCTCTCACTCTGAATGTGAAACTCCACAGTTAGATGGGGCTCGGTGACCCCTTTCCAACGACCCCTCGAAAACCGTTAGTAGCTGAAAACCACTCACCTCGGACAAAAGTAATGGGACACCGGGGCGAGGTGAACGGTTTTCGGTTGTTGGAAAGAGTGCTAGATATAAATCAATAATTCCATGAAATGAACATTATTTACGAGTTATGACTCACGAGTCACAGCACGGAGTCCGAGTCATGTCTCGAGTCATTGAGGGCGAGTCTAAAGTCAAGTCACGTATCTTTGTGCGACATAAATGCGACTCGAGTCCCCATCTCTGATAGACACCCAAATTATTTTTGTAGAAATGCCCCAAAACTACTCTTAACTTGCTAAAAAATTGCATGCAATGCCTCATTAAGGGGTAACATTTAACTTGTGGATGTGCTTTATCACAGTGTGTATGATAAGATATGTGGGCAATAAATAGAAACAGCAGAGCTAGAGAGGACTGATCTTGCATCTCTTTCTTCCATATTTATGATGGTCGTTGCTGCAAAAAAAGCAATTGTAGATCAGCACTCCTACGTCAACAGATCTTGTTGTAAAAGTAACTCATTTACATTTAATTTCCAATATGTTTTACTTGTTTTTGTGAGTTTCTCAGTTTTTTGGTGCGCTGGGTGCGGCTTGAGAGAATGTATTTATATAAGTGGGGGAATGTATTTACAGAAACAATTTGGGTTACTATAGTCTGCTGGTGTTTAATAAGCACTAAAAGTTTTAACCTGAAGAAGCAAAATCTGGACACCAAACATGAGTTTGGCTAAGTACTGCCTCTGGAAAATTTTGTAAATGGCCTCTAATGTATAAAGGTTTTCTTGAAGCACTGTGTACAAGCGCCATTGGTAATGAGGTTAGCAGTGGAAAGAAAGGTGGGAAGAGGGGGGTGGATTTGACCTTCAGAATGGCGAGGGTATGTCTGGGTATGGTTTGCTTTGGGATGTCCTGAGGGAGTTGCTGGTATTTCAGACACGGGGAGAAAAGAAAGCAGTGGAGAAGATGGGTGTGGGGCTGAATGGAAGATGAGCTTCACCTAAGTGAGGTCAAGCATGGAGACGGAGAACCAGTATTGGATTGCCTGCAGCTTGGTCTCTCAGCAACAGGGATTTCAGGGTCTTATCACTTATTTTCCTACATGTATTAAACATGTGCAGACAGCATGGATATCAGTAGTGTTACAGAATTACAACAAGCTCAAATATTTAGCAGGGTTTTTTTTTCCAGATTTACATTTAATTTCCACATCCTGTTAAGATTTTAACTGGGAATCAACCTTGGAAAATATTTAAAAATAGATTTTAAAAAGCAATATAAAAGTAAAGATGAAAATCTCTAGAGTTATATGCAAAACTTTGAATACCTCTGATGAAATTATCATTTTTCAAAGTGAAAATGTACACATATTTTAAATATAAAAAATATAAAAAAGGGGACACATTTTTGCATGGGGCTCATTAAATTTTTGTACCTGTTAAAATAAGTGTGTTGTACTTATTTTCACTTTGTAAATGTATGTGTATATATAATGTGTATATATAACGTACACATATATAGATTATATATACACCTGTATTATACAAATATCTATATTTATATTTTTTGTTCTAGTTGTACTTTTCATTTTGTCTTGTGTTGTGTAGCTTTTAATCAACTGTTTTGCTGATCTTACCTTAGTACTGCCCACTTTCTGCCCTAGCCATGCAAATATCTCACATGTGGGACTAATATTTATCTTATCTTACAAACATCAAAAAGAATATAAAGAAGATGATTGAATGTTTAGATTCAGAAATCACAGCCACTGCTTTAATTGCAAAAGCATGTAATTATGTTTTTTTTTCTCAAAGCTTTAAGGTTACTTTATTGTCATCAGCAGCTGTGAAGATGTACATGATGAGATGTATAATATTGTAGTGTAACAGTATAGTGTGAACAGAATTTAGTGACTAGTATTGCACCAAAACTGTGATTATTATACAGAGGGCAGTTAGCAGCATTGAACAAAATGCAAGAAATGACAGAAACGATACAGTAAAAAGACAATATAGTAATGTTATAATAGTGTGACTGCGATGTACCTTTAATCGATACCTCATGAAATTTGACAGATTGGTCACTTTAACTTTTTTCACTGAAAGTCCACACAAGCCCCCTTAGGACCAAGATGAATGGCAGAATTAGATATCCCAATGACCATGAGGACTTTTTTGGTAATATGTGTGTTATATGTGCTTGTCCACACGTCTGTGGTTAGCCGCAGATTTAGACTCAAACCAGAAGCAGCGATGTGTAAGCAGTTGGAACAAAATCCAGGAGAGGATTTTTTCTTTCTGAACCAGAGTTGGAGTTGAGGCATTCTATTCAGCAAATTAAATAAAAGAAAGTTTTGGACCTGTTCCTCTTCTGGAGAAATGCAATGGAAAATGGTCAAATGAGTTCCCTAACTAAGACCCAGTTTACATCTAGTTACGATTTCAAGCAAATTAATCCAAGCCAGGTGTAAATGGACAAAAATTTGATCACTCAAACTGTTTAAGGAGGAGGTCTGAAACACATCCGAGTCACATGTTATATTAGTGTACACACATCCGTCTCTCCAGGACACAAAACTGCTCCCAATACCGTTCCCTGCTGTTCTGCCTATGGACTTTGGCATGCAGCATCACTGCTCTTTCAGTTCATCTCCTTTGGATTAGACCAAAGACCTTTGGATTAGAGATTTAATAGCCAGGAAATCATCAGAAATGTGCCAGAAAATAATTACAATGAGACTGAAATAATATTTGACACCAGTGTCAGAATATTATGACTGCTTTACAGGTGTGTGTGTGTGTGTGGGTGTGTGTGTATGTAGTATGTAGTATGCAGTTGTCTGTTTGTAGCTTCCAAAACGTCCCCAGTATGATGAACATGAACATTTTGACACTATGGGAACATCTGGCTATTCTCCATATGAAAAAAAAGCCGCTTTGGTTTGACCTCGTGCTCAAGGTTGAGCCCAGCATACCAAAGAACATGAAGATGGACCCCACAAAGGCATACAAACAAGTGTGAGTGTGTGTGTGTGTGTGTGTGTGTAAGAGAGAGAGAGAGAGAAAGAGAGAGTGAAAGGTCCTGCGGGCTTTGTTAAGTTTGCTCTCCACCGACTACGGGAGAAATGTCCTCGGCTCTAATTAGCAGCTCAGACTCAGAGCGTTTTGCCACAATGCGATCATGAACTGCACCGACGGTGCAGAGTAAAACTCGATGAGTCAAACAGTTCTGCATGTCTGACAGCTGTAAAAAAAAATCAAAGCAAAAAATCTAATTCAGCCCAGGTCCTGGCCTTTGTGGTATTTCTGAGCGCGGCTTTTCTTTGGCGAGGAGGTCTTCAGTGCATGCCTTCTTTGATAATTACGTACATTTCCATATTTACAGAGACTTCGTGCCAGGTGCTGAGTGCTGATTTGAATCCGGCTGGATCTTATATAAGCTGTTTTTTTTTTTTTTGTTATATATTTGATTATTATTTCATCCTCAGAGGAACTCGCACTGTCAGCTTGTGTGAAAATCTCATTCCCCAGCAGTGGTTTTGGAGGTCTTGAGAATCCGGATGTTTCCTTCAGAGTTTCTCTCCCCCTCGTTCACTCATCTCTCTCTACTTTCTTTCATCTCCATCTATTCAAACATATAATCTAACTGGAATGCGGAGGACCACCCCATCCCACCCCACCCTCAACACAAGCGTCTTTCTTTTTTAAAGAAATAGCTCACCCAGCAAAATGTCAACCTGACTAACAATGAATCAAAGCAAGTGGAGAGCAGTTAGCAAGACCTCAGACTAACTCAGGCACTAGCTAAGACTAAAAGAAGCTACAGTTATAAAAGAATGGTGTAATTCAGTATGACATTATTCATTATAATGGACATTCATAAGGCTATTTTGACTGTTATAATGACTGACATAAACCTACATAGACATTTAAAAAGGTTTTTTTTCCAATGTTGTGGTAACATTTGCTGATGTTGCTGTCATGAAGGACTTATGAACATTGCCCTTCTGTAAAGCATTAAAGCCTTCATATTTAATTACGCTTTGTTTTCATTATTCACAGCATCATAACACCTTCATGACTGTTGACTAAAATCTACATAGACATTTATAAAGACATTTTCCAGCATCAGTTGGGGAAATTACATCAACTTGACAAAAGCAGTGTTTGTAACATTAGAACACTTCTCGCTAGTAAAGTGGTAATTGAATAACAGCAAGCTTTTATTATTCAAAGCATTTATAAGGTTATTATGACACCTTTCATGACAGTTGACATACATCAACATAGGCATTTATTAATGCTTTTTCCAGCATCAACTGCGGTGACATTTGCTGTAGTAAGATGACATCAAAATTGACAAAGGCAGCCTTTATGACCACTTCCACTGGAAAAGGCCTTTACAAATGTCTATGCATGTTTATGTCAGCTGTCATTAAAAGTCTTATGAATACAGTGTTAAATGAATAACTTGTGAAACCCAGCCCTGAGATTTCAAGCCCTAAGGAAAACGCCTATAGCAAGTTCTACAGTGAAGCTACTGGCTGTTTTTGCACTTTTAACACTGGAACTGCAAAATACATGGGTTTTTCTTAGGCTTCTAAATGTGCATGGGCCTAATGAATCATTTTAGCACAAAGAAAGGCTGGTTTGCTGTTTGTTATCAGCCTGCCTCAAACACGCTTTGATATGGTGGAAGCATAATGAAATACTCCAAGCCAGCAGCTCAAACTCCACTGACAACAAAACAATTGCCTTATCACAAAACACGCTGCATGGCTGTGCTGACATAGTTTTCCTTAGTGAGGTCTGCTGACAACATAAGGAATATTAATTAAAGTGTAATCAGGCGAATCTCTGTATCTGTTACGGTCGTTAGGAGTTGCATAATTTCTTTCTTATTATTTTCTTGCCGGGACAAGAATGAGCACGAGCAGCATGAGCCTGCCTACAGGGCATCAATAGCAACAAAAAAAAAGAAGAAGAAAAAAAGATATGCTCTGGTATTAAACTATTAACCTCTCAAATGAAACTGGGACTCGCTGCCCTAAGAGATTAATTAGGGTCAATTATTCTTAGCATTTTTAAATTAGCAATATGATTGGTGTTGTTCATGTATTAAGACACATCAGGAGAGAGGGTCACTGTTTCACAAAGTGAAATGTTATTTTGATTGACATCTCTTGTGATACACCATTTGATATCTTCATAAATGC
Organism: Hemigrammopetersius urotaenia; assembly: GCA_037974485.1. Classification (NCBI taxonomy): domain Eukaryota; kingdom Metazoa; phylum Chordata; class Actinopteri; order Characiformes; family Alestidae; genus Hemigrammopetersius; species Hemigrammopetersius urotaenia. The sequence goes on from JBBPDC010146262.1 coordinate 22,303, forward strand.
TAAGAATATCATACTGACTGTTGAATATGTATCATAAGATTAAAACAGAGAACTGGGGCAGTGATGGCTTCAGAAACCCCACAACCAATCACATTGCAACAGCATGGGACTCTGCTGAATACCTACTTTCTCAATAACAAAAGCGTCATTCTAAAAGAATTAATCACTGACACCAACTTGGACTTCCTCTGTCTCACTGAGACCTGGCAAAAACCCTTGGACTATCTTGAGCTTAACCAAAGCACTCCTGCTGGTTTCACCTACATCAATAAACCTTTTGGAACTACTCCGGAGGGTGGAGTTAGCTCAGTGTAGGCAAGGATATGGTAGGATACTTGCCTCTGGACCAAGAGGTCATGGGTTTGAATCCTACCTTCAGCACCACCACTGGGTCCCTGAAC
>JBBPDC010146312.1:0-22691 GCA_037974485.1 Hemigrammopetersius urotaenia
TGTGTGTGTGTGTGTGTGTGTGTGTGTGTGTGTGTGTGTGTGTGTGTGTGTGTGTGTGTGTGTGTGTTTGTGTGTGGAAGGTGGGTGTTAAGCCGGGCTGTGGGTGCTGGTTGTGCTTCTGATGGATTTGGACTAGTGGAGAACTGTGGCTATTAGAGCTGGGATATTAATCTGACCAACCAGCGTCCAAGCTCTGGAAAATCACACCTGTGTGACAAAGCTCACTTGTGCCAGATCTCAATTAGACTATGCTACAGTGTCCTGTATTACGTCAGTTTTGCTTTATTTGCTTTAATTGATTAAATAATGACAGTTTTGGCTTTATGTTGACTTGATGTGACGAAGCAAGCGTCAGAGGCAGTTTTAAAAAAAAAAACCTAAGCTGACTCATGAGCTATATTCCTGCACTGAGGGAACCGTGCCTTGCTCAAGCAGATCTAGGATGCCAAATAAAATTACGACAAGAGGACAGTCTGGGGGCAAAAGAGCATGGGCTCAGATCGCCTCCCTCAGGGGTTTATCTGTGTGTGTGCCTGCTAGCTGGTAAACTTCCGTGTGTGTGTGTGTGTTACAGGTTTGATGGCGGACGTGAGGTGTTCCCGATGGACTTCTTTTTCCCTCCTCAGCGCACCTGTCTGATCTGCTCTGATGAAGCATCTGGGTGTCATTATGGAGCGCTCACCTGCGGCAGCTGCAAGGTGTTCTTCAAAAGAGCCGCTGAAGGTAGCAGACACACACACACACACACACACACATGTTTCAAGCTTTTTTTATTTAAATTCTAACAGTTCAAGTTCAATGAATAGCAAGAAATCGTACAGTGCTGATGCAATCTAAACCAATTTGCAATTTATGCAATTTAACCAATTATTATAGTCCCTTCATAAAAGGGGCAGTACCGTTGGTGCGAGATGAATCTAAACACGAGACCACAACAAGACCAGAGAAGACAGACACAGATCACACGTGTGAAGATACTTCACTATAGACGCACAAACAGCACGGAGACCTGCAGAACCTGCAAGTCGGTGTTAAAGTAAAGTAACAGTACCGGCAGCTCTACGCATAGATTCTGTGTCTATGATTATACATCTCGGCTGGTTTTCGCGGGGGGTCAGGCATCCCATTAATTTTGTCCATATTATATAGCGCTGTGTGAGCAAAAAAAATGGGACATTAATGTTTATGTTGAGATTTACAGATATATTTGAACTGCAGCTGTGTGATTGTGTTAAAGGGAACGCTGCTGTTAAAAAGGTCCTTATTTGTTTAAAGCATTTGCAAACCAAACGTTATTTCATTTTTGTTCAGATAGCAGTACTTTAAAACATAGTACTTTTGAGTTAATTATTTAATTTTGCACAGAAACCCATGTGATTAATCGTGAATAAATTTTTTATCGTTGCCCAGCATTAATATATATCTATAGAAATGCATGTGTGTATATATATATGTATATATAGGTTGATATATAGAAAGATATATAGATAAATAGAAAAGTGTTTGTACTTTATTTTCCAAATGCATCATATATATTAAAATATCAGTATGCCATGATAACCCTTATATGTGTCCCTGTCTACATGTAATAAGAATAGGTTCCATATGTTTTATAAATATGCTCTGAGAAACTCTGTATCACTGTCCCTCACACACACACACACACACGCACATGCACACACCCTCGTGATCTATCATTCACTCAAGTTCCAGCACACAACACACACACACACACACACACACACACACGCTCTCTCTCGAACTCTGTGTAGAATGCAGTCTAAAATCTCTTGTCAGATATCTTTTACATGTTCATTCTAAATCCTTATTACAGCCCCAGCTGCCATGCCGAGCGCTGTAATGTTTGCCGTGTAGCTTTCCTGCTTTTTAAACAAGTCATCTGCTTTATAGCCCTGGGACTACTTTCCGAACGGTCACAGTTTATCCAGGAGAGAGCCAGATCAGTGTTTGAAAGTAAGAGAGACAGAGAGAGAGAGAATGTGAGAAAAGAAGCAGGACCAAGTTTATTACAGCCAGTCGATATAAAGAGAGAGAAATAGAGTTTCAATTTTGAACCTTCCCCTCTAAAGTGTGAATACTTCCTCAATACGCTTCATTCGTTTATTCCAGTTTGTTTTTTCTGCCCCTCAGACTTCACTTTTAATGGTGTGAAATCATCTATATTATGTCAATATATCTAGCATTTCTCTTTATGGATCGTTTTAGAACATTTTTCACTATTATTTAACGATTTAAGGAATACAATTTAAGAACTATTGTAACAATGTCAGATGTTAGAAAAGTTTTGAGTATTATATCCATTTAGGGCTCGTTGACTGGCCATTTTATATTTTATTTTCTGGTAAATTATGAAGCTACAAGCCTTAAATTTGGTAAGAACCCTCATCCTTTGGTCTAAAGCACATAACTGTAGATCATACTGATAGAACATTGATTTTGCTTTCACTAGTATCCCATCCTTCATCCACCCTCGGCTGAAAAAGACCTACATACTCGCTCCCCGAGATTTTATACGGACAGATTCCAGGTTCCATAATTCGAGGTGCGAAAAACAGTAGAAGCTATATCGCCCCCTACAGTACCTGTAGTCTATTGCAGTCTGTCAGAAAGACGGGGGGGATCGTATGAACATTAGAAAGCATTATAGTCTTTTTCAATGAAGGTTGTACAAGTAACAAAGCCCCCAGGCTTCCTTTAGTGTATTACACTCTGTCTTAATGTCCACGTAGATCAGAAGGACATAACTTTTTAAACAAAACTATAGAAGCCATGTCAGTTCCTATAGCGTATTAAAATCTGTCATAACGACTGGAGGAATCACATGAACAAAAGCATTATAAAGTGCTTTTAAAATAAAACAATAAAAGTCATGTCGCCCCCTACTAAACCTGTAGTGTATTACTAAACCTTTCTAAACCTGCAGTGTCTGTCAGACTGACCATATATATCATACGGACATTATAAAGCACATTTTAAATTAAATAGTGAAGCCGTATCACCGCTACAGTACCTGTAGTTTTTTTCCACTTTGTCAGCTACTACACTCTCAAAAATGAAGTTGCCAAAAGGGTTCTTTGGAGTGCTTTTCAGTGAATGTTTGAAAATGTATTTTATTAACACTTGGTGTGTGTATGTGTATGTGTTTGAAGTGTGTGTTTAAAAAACACTTTTATTCCTATATAAACCTTTTCCTAAAACAATTATAACCAGGGTGAGTTTATGTGCTGTTTTAATGGATTGTGGCAAAATGACTATTCTGTTAAAAATCTAAAATCTATTTCTTCACACTCCTTCTTTGTTCTCTCTATCTTTCTTTATCTCTGCATCAGGGAAGCAGAAGTATCTTTGTGCCAGCAGGAATGACTGCACCATCGATAAGCTGCGGAGGAAGAATTGCCCCTCCTGTCGCCTGAGGAAGTGCTTTGAGGCAGGAATGACTCTTGGAGGTAAGGCTATTCTGGAAACTAAAATGTGATTGATTTGATCTGAGATCAATCTAATATTCCGTCTTAAAGCCAGCCATGGCTTTCTCCATCTCTGCGACGGCAGGTTGCGGATATGACAGACTAGCTCACAGGGAGAGCGTGCGAGTAACAGAGACAGACGTAGGCGTTAGAAACTCAGTGCTGTATCCCATGGAGTTTCCATCTCTTTAATTAAGACCTTTTAATTGTTTTTGGGACGTTTTTCAAAATGTACACTAAACACTGTTTAGTGTGAGTCAGTCCTAATCCTCTCTTATCTTAAAATTATACGGGCTGTTTCTGTCATTGTGCCTTTGAGACTGATATATCTGGTTATGTCTCATTCAGCACAGCTTCCCTGGGCTTAAATACTCCGTATAGCTTTGATGTGAGTGGACAGGGCTGTAGGCTGAAAAGATAGACGTATAGCGCTGTGCAAATGTTTTTCTCATAAAATGACAAATAACAGAATAAATAATAATGATATCAATGCAGAAGTAGTGCTTTAATGCATTCACTGTGTTCACTTGGCCACTTGGGAACCACTCCTTGTGAAAGCCCATTATTGTTAGTGGATGCTGTCAGATCCCTAGTGTACATAATCACCCCCCAAGGACTTTTGGAGTTCCCAGTGGTAATTGGTAATCCTATACACTTTTTTGTTGATGGGATGTTTTTGTCGACGGATGAAATGAAACTAAAATATTTGTTGTGGAAATGTGGGAATTGGGGATTATTTGTGGACGATAAAATGATTTGATGAGTTTAAATCTTCTACATCAAACAAACCTTCATTTAAACCACTTCCCTTCACTTCTGTGAAACTCAGTAGGGACAATGGGGCATTTATTCCACTGTAGCCTAATGGCTTATTAGTGCTCTGCAATAACACTCTTTAAATGATTAAGTGGCTATGGATGCCGGGTCCATAGCCACCACCTCAATTCCTGGGTGGAATGTCCCCGGTCAGCGACCGCTAGAGGCCGCCATCGCACTGGACTGGCTGGGACTCTTGTTTTGACACTGGGTGAGGTCTCTTTAGGAATAAGGGTTCTCAGCTGGCCAGGGATTAAGGAATGATTGGATTAGTGTTTTGATTGGGTTTTGGTTGATGCATATAAGTATAAAAGTGCTTCTGTGTTAGTCCTGGTGGTCTGTCCACCCTCACGTTATTCTAGGTTGTGATCTGTTCAGGTTCTTGCCTTTTGTTTAGGCCCTTGTGCCTTCTTGGTTTGTTTATAATAAAATCAGTCATGGGAGTCAGTCCTCAGCCCTTTCGTGACAGTTTGTATGTTCTTGTTTAAAGAAGCTGGGGTTTTCTTTGTAAAAAAGCTGGTTCATTTTGGCACAGAATCAGAACACAAACCTTTCAGTGATTCTGATGGCTATTTAGCTGAATGTACTTTGTTTGAATAGTGCAGTTCCATTGTTCAACTGATCCAAACAGCCGTCCTTCAAGTGCTCTTTTAACCTTTATACTACTTTTCCCCTGTGGCCTGCTGTCAGAAATGTGAAAATGTTTAAAATTATTATATTAATCATATCTTTGTAGCATTTATTTTGTGAATCATTTTGTACGAGTGCACAATACAATTCTAATTGTACAGCAATAACGTTCAACAGTAAAAATATAACCAACACTTGGAGTTGACTGGAAAGCTCCTCAAATAAAACATATTTTTTACATGGTCAAAATAAACAGATGGGAACTGTATTGATCCGTTGTCTGTTTGATGATAATGGCCGGCAAATACATGTGGCATAGCACTGTAAACAAAAACAACCCCGTTCCAAAGTATTCACTGTCATTTGCTCCACTGTTACAAGCCTAACTACCTCATTACATTGAGTCTGACTTTCCTCTGTTTGTCAAAAAAGGGTCAACAACAGGACAAGACTGTGCACAGCCATAACTTTTCACCAAAAGTCATAACAAAAAATATATCTATTCTATATGCAAACTTCCAGAAGAAGAGGCAGGATGGATGCGTGAGTAGAAAAATAAATTTAAAAATAATACAAAAGTGGAACTGTACAACTATACAGACTGAGAGCTCAGCGTTCAGTTCAGATATTTTCCACTAGCGACCCTATTCTAGTAGTATGATAGCACTAAATTATGATAGCACTGCACATAAACATGTTTTATGGCTAAAGTGGTTCCAAGTTGTGTGCGGAGCTTGTAAAAGACATGAGTGTATATGTGGGCTTGTGTGTTGCATTTCTACAAGTACACCTTCATTAAAGAATCCAAAAAGCTGCTGCTGATCTCCAGCTGCACACACACACACACACTAATTAGACCATCTGACACACACACACTGGTTAGACCAGCACTCACGTTTACAGTCAGTGATTAATTTAGAACTTCCAGAGAGACTAGACTGATGTTCTGTCTCACAAAACTGGCCACACACACAGTAGATCAGAAGGTGATTGACTGATTCCTCTTACAATTGATCTTGGTGGTTAATCTGATGTTGTAGGAATTCAGTTCAGCTCCTGAAGGCCTGATCAATGGGGGAGCTCAGTCAGCTCCAGCTACCTAAATACCACTAATGGATCATTTTGTGCTAAAAAGGGCAGAAATTTCTGCCACTGCACGTATGCAACGCATTATTATCATCAGCTGGAGGCTGCCAGAATGTGGTCTGAATTTCTCAGCTGTGATCAAAGGGTCAGCTTTCTATGATGCAGTAGTTTAAAATATATCCCAGCTAGAAGCAGCTTAATTCTAGATTTAAAAGCATTAATTAAAATCACCACAATTTTGCAGGGACATTAGTAGAAACTAGAAAATGCATTTCCATGAAATAATGTACTTGCATGGTTGCGGTAAAACCAATGTTTGTAGACGCCCAAACATTGGTTTTATGGGCAAAAACAAACTTAAAAAAGTTCTCAAACTTGGGAAGTTGTGATCTACCTGTTGTGCCATTTGGGGGTGCAGAAATTTGCTGGCTCTTACCAAACTATTTATGGATACGACTAAATGTGTAGCAGCCTGATAAACAACAGTCACACATGTCTTTTTTAACATATCTGACCTGGGCTTTAGTGTCCTGAAGTCAGTTTTATGATCATGCTGTGTATTTTGCTCCATATTTGTTTCTTGCATTTTTTTTCGCCCTTTTATCCGTCCTGTATATGTGACGTCACCGACTATCTCTCCACCGATTTGAAAGAGGCTCGACCAGTTTCTCTCTCTCCCAGTATGTCATGGAGGTCAGTTTTTAAATGATCAGTACTCAGCCCCTGATCAACCAATCAAAAATCTGAGTACACACGCACTGCTATGGATATTAATTGACATTTTGAGATTGGAGCGGTTCCAAAACTTCAAGGAGAAGTGGAGAAGTGGTGGCTATAAGACGAATAAAAATACCTACCTGAAGCAGTCACACTAATTAGCATGATCATAATGAAGAAGTGGTGGAAATCAGATAATCAAAGCTTTTTCAAAGAAAAAGTCCAATATAATACAACAAGCATGTTTTGCACTTGCTTATGCAAAATGGAGTCTATAGAAAACACTTCTTTGGTCTCAGTACAACGCCCCCTCTTGGCTACTTATGGCTGTGTATGCCATATTCACACAATGTGTGTGTGTGTGTGTGTGTGTGTGCACATATTTGGCAGGGTAAATGTTAAATGCATTAGATTGGGATAAGGTCCATGGCTCATTCTGCTATTATACTGAATGATGGATGATAACTGTGAGTGTGTCACCACGTGAGAGTGATTACCGCGTGAGAAAATTACCATCAATTTCATCTAAAATATGTCAATTTTTGTCTCATTTTCTCTCTCTCTCTCTTTCCCCTTTTTCTCTCTCGCTCTCTCTCTCTACTGTCGTTTACATAGTTTTTTTTTTTTATCTCCGAATGGTTTTATCTACTGCAGCTCCATGCATGTTCTCGACACATGGTGTGAAATAACAGCTAGCTTGCTAATGTGCACAAATGCATCATTAATATGACAATTACTGCTTCAAAATACATGGGACCCCCTTAGGAACCCCTTTATGAACCTTACGAACCCCCTTTATGAACCTCATGCCCATGTACTGAAACTATAAACTATGTCTCTGTGTGGATTTAGTCTGTGCAGAGTAGTGAATGGGGCATAAATCTGCTCACATGGAGGTGAGATTAACTACAACAGGGGTTGGTTTTGCAAAGTAAACCGTCAGAAAGGACATTTGTCCCCTTTGTTGGGCACCCCTGAGAATCGAGCATTACTTAATGATCTTGGTCTTTGAATGTGTCATTATACAGCCATGGAAAAAAATAAGAGACCATGTTTCACACAGACACATATTACCCAAGCAATGACCAGAAAATGACTGTGGCAGGTCATTAGTGTGTTTTAAGCAAATAAAAATCTTTTAAAGTCTTTTAAAAGATTCATCTGTTGATGCAGAGTGACAACAAGGGGAAATGACAGCAAAATAAAAATGCCTGAAATGACCATTATGTTCACGAGTTAAGTAGCTTTTGGGATTATAGTAATTATATAATGATTTTGTTTCATTTGTTATGAGGGAGGGGCAAGTTGCGATCAACAAAATGATAAAAGATGAAAAGGTTTCATCAACTGGTGACCGTTCTGGCCCTTTTTCTGTTTATGTTGGGGCTTTTAGTTTGAAGGGTGATTGGGTGTGTAGGTAATGAGTCTCAGCCGAGTTTTGAAAAATAAAAGGAAAAGAAAATGCACAAGAATGTCTGCCTCTGCCCCTGCTCTCATTCTGATGACAAGGGGAATCGTGACAGATTGACCCATCTCACAACTAAAGGAGCAGGGGACAAGGCTGGAGGGATGAGCAAGCCTGCGAGGAGGGAGCAGGCTCAGAAGGTCCTTGGTGCCCTGACAACTTTCCTGCTAGAGTCTTACCAGGCGCCTCGACCTGCAAGGAGAAAACAGTCAGAGAAGCTCGCTTTGAGTGTCCTGGCGAAGGCGCCGACTACCAGGGAGGAAGCTCCTGGTGCTCTTACGAGTCTTCTGCAGGAACTGCAGTGCCAGGTTGACCAGCTGGAGGGGTACGTTGATAAGGGCGATGCAGCCCGCCATGCTGCTCTACGAGAAGAGGGGGTACAACTTCTCAGCTCCAGCTGCGTTTTGCAATACTGTGGTGTGTGGCGAGGGAGTTAAGGGGGATGGCCGTGGACGGGGCCACTGCAGCGAGACAGAGGGCTGGCCAGGCATCTGGGGGCACAGAGACCCTAAGTGCGTCGGCGACTCAGTCGCTGCCCCAGGTGCGTATGATCCAGAGTGTAGCTGCTGCTAAGTGAGAGAGCCACTCAGAGCAAGAGGGTCTCGCAGTTGCCGCAGAGCGAGAGAGTGCAGCCGACACGGAGCGAGAGGGTGCAACTGATATGGAGCGGGAGAGCGCCGAAGCCACACAAGAGAGGCTCCTGCGTCCGGGCCTGCCCCAAAGCTCCAAACTCCCTTCCCAGCGCCAAGGCTGAAACAGGTAGCCCGGTAGCACAGATATCCCAGTAGCCCAGCAGCTAAGCCCGTTAGCCCAGCAGCTAAGCCCTGTGAGGGGCTCCCAGTAGGGGGCTCTGAACCCCACAAGGACAGTGAGGAGTTCCCGGTAAGGGGCTCCGCTGCTGAGGACAGTACTAGGCTCCCCAGAGGGGGCTCCATCCCCAAGGACATTGAGGGGATCTCGGTAAGGGGCTTCATGAGTAAAGACTGGGACTCTCAAAGGGGAGCATCCCATGAAACCCACCTGTGCGGAGCACCGGCCAGGAGGGCATGCAATGATATGCGGTCGGATGTGGCTGATTGGATGCTGTCCTTTGCCACTGCTATCCACTCCTCCGCCCTTGGGGTGTTATGGGGATTTGTTTGCGCCCTGGTGGGGTGTTCTAGGGGTGGGGGTACTATCAGGTCTGGTGCAGTCAGTGACCGGTAAAGGTCACCCTTTTTCTGTTTATGTTGGGGGTTTTAGTTTGAAGGGTGATTGGGTGTATAGGTAATGAGTCACCGCTGAGTTTGGCTTAGATTTAGTGCTTGTTTAGTTTAGATTTAGTGCTTGTTTAGTTTAGGTTTAGTGCTTGTTTAGTTTAGGTTTAGTGCTTGTTTGTTTTACTGGTGTTTGGGTTTGGGAATGTGGGTATTTAAGGGGAATTGTGTTCTGTGTTCGGATGTGGGTCAACCATTGAGTTGGTTTTGTGTTTCTCTTATCTCCATTTTGGTTTATAGATTTGAGAGTTGTCTCTGGCCCTCGTGCCTTTTGTTTGCATTTTAAAAAATGCATAAGAATGTCAGCCTCTGCGCCTGCTCTCATTCTGGAGATAAGGGGACAAGGGGTAGGGTGCCCCCTTGTGCTCCTAACTGTTTTTAGCAGCATGCCCTAGTTCAGGGGTGTCCAACTTGAGTCCTGGAGGGCAGCACAGTTTGATGACCTGCCTGCCCAGACCCGCCTGGTTCAGCTTTAGTCAGTGTGTTTCAGGATAAACTGTGCTGGATGCTGGCCTTCCAGGAACAAAGTTGAGCACCCTGCTCTACTTTATGGAGCAATAAACTTTTGGTTTATCCATTTATAATCTGGCTCACTGTAAATAAGACTTATTAGCCTCATGGCTCTTGGTTTCCAGGCTCTTTATGTTAATACATCTTACAATGGCGCCACTTAAACAATCAGTTATTGAAGCTGATGTGTTGGAAGCCAGACAAATAGGTGAGTGTTAGGAGCTGAGACATTTGAGGACCAGGCTGTGATTGTTAGATGACTGGGTCAGAGACCGAGGCTACAAGGAAGGACAACCAGCAACAGGTTCATGGGCATGCAAGACTCTTTGATGCATGTGGGTAACAGTAAAAGCTGCTGAAAAAAGTTCATACTGGCTGTGATAGAAAGGGATCAGAACACACTAAGCATCAAAGCTTGGTGCATATGGGACTGTGTCACTGCAGACTGGTCAGAGTATACATGCTGACCCCTGTCCACTACCAAAAGTGGACATAGGTGCATCAGAACTGGACCATGGAGCAATTTAAAAAGGTAGCCTGGTCTGATGAATCACCTTTCCTTCTACATCATGCATGTGTGTGACTTGCCTGGGGGAGAGGTGGCACCAGAATGCACTTGGAGAATAAGGCAAGGCGGCAGAAGCAGCATGTTCTGGTGAGAAAACGTGGGGTCTTGCGTTCACACCCCTTTATAGAGATGGTTTTCTCTAATGGCAGTGTCCTCTTTCAGCAGGATAATGTGCCCTGCCTTATTCAGGAACAGTTGAAGGAACATCACAAAGTCTTTTTTACAGGACTTAAAGGATTTGCCGTGAAAGCCTTGATGCAGAACCACGGCTCCTTCAGAGGTCTTGTGGAGTCCATACCTCAATGTCCTGAGGGACCTGCACAATATCAGGCTGGTGTTATGGCTGAATTGGTGTAATCATGTAAATCTAAGCTGTTAGTAAGATGAACTTTGCTCTTTTCAAGCCTTTTACTCACAAACAAAGCTCTCACACTCTTGAGAGTTGATAGCAAACATGTTGCCAAGCCCAGATTGTGCTCTAAGGCTATAAATTCTTGTCAATTGCAACAACACACCTTTGAGAAGTTACATCTTTCAAATGTTTAGCTATAAAATCTGGTGGTTCTCTGCCAGTTTTAATTATACTGATCTATTGTCCTTTGGAATTTCTTATCTGAGAGTTACAGCAGCTTCCTCTGTGCACTCAAGCCTTTTCCACTCCTACAAGAGTTATGCCATAGAAGAACCTTTTTTGGTTCTTTGAGAAAAATGGGATCTGTGAGTGTGAAGAACGTTTAGAAGATACAAAGAACTTTCACAAAAGTTCATTATGTGAAGGTTCTCTAAAATATGCTTCTCTCAAGATGCTTTATGAGAGCCTTGTGTTGAAAGGGTCTTCAGGGAACTGAAAATGGTTATTCTATAATGGGGGTCTTCAAAAAGCTCCAGAATTCCAGATTCCATCCTTATGCTTTGTGAGTTAGTTTGGATCAAAAGCATTGGCCATCTGGTTAGGGCATTTGGCCTGCGATCAGGAAGTCGTGGGTTTGATTCCCAAGCTAAACACCTCTGAAGTACCCCCTCTGCTTCTCTTGGTGGGCAAGTAGCAGGAAAGTAGTAAAAAGCCACCAGTTTTTTTTCCTGACAAGGAGCTGTTTGTTGAGTCTGTGCAAGGGCTAATTAGAGGTCATCGGGAAGAAACTTGTACAGATGAAGACGCTTTTAGGTTCAAAGAAAATGTGACAGAGACTTGGGTCTCAGCTAAAGCATGATGGAACCGGTTAAGGCTTGCTGTTTATTTGGTATTTTATTTCTTTTGCTTTTCTTATGTGTTCGATATTTGTACTTCTCTTATTATTTCACATCATTGGGGATTTCAGGGCGGGGTCTCTCAGTGTGAATGGTGTTAGGGATGTGTCTAAGAGAATTATGCTTCTTGAATTTATTAAACTTAAGCGGTTTAGTTATGTTTTTGCAAGAGACACATAGTAACACACTCAATGAAGAGGAGTGGAGATGTGAATGGGAAGGGGATGTTATTAATAGCCACAAATCACCAGTCAGTGGAGGGGTGGCTATACTTTTTGCAAAAGGCTTTACACCATTAAGGGTGGAAGTTGAAGAGGAAGTACAGGGAAGACCATTAAACATGTGTGCAGCTTTTGAGAATGTAATGATACATTTAGCTAATGTTTATGCTTCTATAGTAGGCTCAGAAAAGGTGGGTTTTTTTTATTATTTGAAAAACACAATTATACAATATTAGCACTGACCAATATCTGTTTCTTGGTGATTTTAACTGTACTAGTAATGACAAATTGGACAGGAATCATATGGAGCCACATGCTTCTCAAAAGGCATTGACTCAGCTGATAGAGATGTGTGATCTCTGTGATAAATGGAGATTAAATCATGGTGTCAGAAGGCCGTATACCTGGGCTCATGTCAGGGAGGGGTACATATCCCAGGCTAGACTTCATCGGTTTTATTCGTTAGAGCACTGGTCCACTCTTGTATCCAAGCTACTTCTGAAATGGATGCACCTTCCAGGTTGTTTTTCAGCTTGGAGAAGAAGAATGGACAGAATGATGCATGCTTTACATGCAGAAGGTGGTCAGCTACTCTCAGACTCCCATCATATTCAAGAGTGCATAGTGTCTTAGTGTCTTACTCTGCTGATCTATATAAATGTGAGAACAGGGCAGCTGGAAACGTCCTGGCATTGATGGGCTCCCTGTGGACTATTATAAGGCGTTCTGGATTCTTCTGGGTTATTAACGACAGCTTGGCCAGAGTGTTGATGCCTCTGAGCTACAGAAGAGCAGTGGTCGCCTTGCTGCCTAAAAAAGGGGACCTGCAGAACCTACAGGGGACCTGGCACCCGGTTGCTTTACTCTCCACAGATTATAAGATTTGGCCAACAGGATGAAAGAGGCTCTGGGTGAGGTGATACACAGAGATAAATCTTACTGTGTTCTTTGCAGGTCTATTTCTGCCTACATTTTTGTTGATTAGGGATGTTTCAGATGTCTATAGACTATTGGGTATTGATACTGTGATTTCAATGGACCAGGAACAAGCTTTCAACCAGGTTGAACATTTTACTTATGCAAAACTCTTGAGAGTTTTGGGTTCAATGCTGGGCTGATAGCTATGATCTACAGTGACACTGAGAGTGTAATTAAAGTTACACTCTCAATGTCTCGATTTAATGTCTACAGAGGTGCGCACCAGGGGTGTCCGCTGTCAGGAATGGTGTATGCTATTGTTATTGAACCCATGCTAGACGCTACACAGGATTCACAACATTTTATCTGGTCTAACTCAGCCCTCCAGCCCAAAATCGATCCACTGTTCTGCAGACAACGTGATTGTTTTGATTAACAAACAAATTGACATTGTTAACTTCAAAAGAATTATTACTGATTTTAATGCTGTAAATTGGAATAAGAGTGAGGCTTTACTTAGTGGATCATGGGCGGGAGGGATACCAGTTTTGAGTATCGGAGTATCGGGACAGTTTTAAGTATCTGTGGATTATTTTTTTTCCTCTGATGTCTTTTCGAGGCAGAGTCATGGTCATCAATAATCTGGTGGACGCTCTGTTGTGCCACTGGTTGGCAATGCCTGGACCCACCCCCTGGACTATTACCTAAGATCCAGGCTGTGCTGGTGGATTTTGTCAAGTATCACTGGCTTGCTCAAAGTATTTTGTTTTTATCGAAAGAGATAGGGGTGCAAGGACTTGATGTGCAGGAATGAGGCTTTTAGGTTACAGTTTTTCAAAGACTTGACTGTCTGATATGGAGGCTAGTATTGAACACTATTCTGAGCTGCATAGGTTGCGCAGGGCTGGACAGACCTGTTTTTAATGGATTTTAATTAACTCAATTTTAGGATGTCTACCTTAAAAATTAGAGAATTTTGCCCCCCTCCCCTAAAAAATATCTCCACTGAGTGTCAGTGCTATGTGTGGCGGTTGCTCAGTGCTTAGATGTATAAATGAGCACAAATGTATTTTTTTAGTTCCTTCATGCGACTCTCTGAAGAACCAGTGGGTTAATTTTATTTTATCTGGAAATACGCCGACACAATACAGAACTGGTCTTGCTGAATGGCTGAAAATTAAGTCTGGATCAGTTCCAACTCTCCTTGGCTCAGCTACAAACCTCGGACAAGTAAGTCAGCTTAATGCTATATCATTTTGTTGCTTTGCTGTATAGTTACCGAGCTTTTTACCCCTAGAATGTGGCTGAAACATTGGCTCTGCAGCTAACGGCTAACAGCCCAGTTAGCAGGCTACTATCGCAAATGTAAAGATAGATAACATCAGGTATGTGTGTGTTTGGTGTGTGAATACACACATTAACTTGTTGTACTTCTTTGTTATAACCGTGCTGCTGTTAGTGTTATGGCGCACATGATATCAGCCTTCTGTTCCGAATCTCACTACAGACAAACACAACTGTCTTTTACCAGCTACGTGACCGCAGTAGCCATTGTTATACACTGTAAACATTAGCGCATGATACCGTGGTCGCAAGCTGGCCCCTCCCCCACCCTCCACCTTGCGCCGCCTCTCTCCTCCTCATTATCATTTAAAGTTTCCTAGGGAAATCTCATTGTGGGAGTGGCTGTAATTCTGCACCAATGCTGAATTTCGGAAAGAGACTTCAGATACAGTATTAGAGGACCACTAAGACCTATTTAAAAGCATGCAAAATCAGCATGTCTTTTAGAGGAACTGTTGGTGTACAGTGCCCAGTGGTCCAGTCACATGCAGTCATCCCGAACTTTGGATGTCTGTTACTGGAGACCAAGGTGGTGAAGCTTCAGTAGCTGGTAGACATTGCGGGAGAAGGCCTGTAGGATCTGTCCGCTTTTCCTGTAAGGTATCTGGGCAGCATTCGTCAGGCGCTGAGCCAGAAGGAGAAGGCGCTGCAGCTGGAGTATGCTGAGGGTACAGAGCGGCCTGATCAGGAGGATCCTTTTCCAGAGCTTGAACTCGGCAAGGGACCGAAGTACGATGGTCCCCTTCTTAGTGACCTTAGTCTATTCAGTGAAATGGACTAGCATAGCAGCTCTGAGAAGTCTTTTTATAAGACATGTGTTAAAGTTTTTAATAGAGACTAACTGAAGGGGCGGGCAGATACCCCAGGGAGGAGTGTTTTGGGTGTAATTGGGGACTGTAAAACGATGTGAAGAACCATGTACAAGCCACCATTAACTAAAAGAACTGGTGATTTGCAATGGTGTATTTTACATGGCTGTCTTGCAGTCAATGCTTTTACTATCATTTTAGGAAGTGAGGTTTCCAACAAGTGGCCATTCTGGGATTTTGATTTTTAACATGGTATTTTTAGCTCTGCAGTTGAAGAGTTTTCTATACGAGTGTTGATTTTATGCTGCAAATACAATCATGTAACAGAAGCACAAGTGGCAGCTGTTCATTTTTTTTTCTGGCCCAGGCCAAACAGGCAATCTACTGTGCGAGGAAAGACAGGGTGAAGCTGGGGCGGAGTCAGGACCTCCTTAAGGTGTTCAAGGCCTTTGTTAAATCCCGGGTGTTAGTGGACTTTAAGGCAATGGAGGATATGGACACATATCCCCCATTGTGGGTTGTGTTCTATGCTTGATTATGAATTATTGTTTGATAGTTGTTGTCTATGATTCATTATACATTTTTCATTATGCTTTCTTTTTCTCCATTTCTTTTTTGACCTTTTGCCTAGTTTTCTGCTGTTGAGTGTGGATGGCGTTAATAAAGTGTTTTGTTGAAACCTCGAAAACTCCCTCTCTCTCTCAAATGAACACCACCCTAATTTTAGTCTCATATTCCATGTTCACTTTGGCTCTTGGCACAGAGGACTCTCTATCGCTGTGTATCTCTCTCTCTCACACTGTTTCTCTATCTCTCTCTTTCTGTGTGTCCATTTATACCCTGACCCTCAGCTGTATAAAACGGGTGTGTATGACATTCACCATTGAGTCTGAACTTAACTTTCTATCAAAGCTCGCTCTCTCTCTCTCGCTCTCTCTCTCTCCCTCTCCCTTCTTCCTTTCTCTCTCTGTTCCTGCTTTTTGTAATTATTTCTCTCTGTCCCTCTGTCTCTCTCTCCTTTCTTTTTCTTTCTCTCCCTGCCCCCCTCTCTCTTTCTCTCTCTCTCTCTCTCTCTCTCTCTCCCTCCTTTGACACCAGGTCAGCAACCGGCTAATTTTAGATGTGTGTTCGATTCACATACAGAGACCATAAATACAATAGAGAGAGAGAGAGAGAGAGAGAGAGAGAGAGAGAGAGAAGCAGAGAAAAAGAGAAACAAATAAGGAGAGAGTAAAAAAATAGAGAGGGAGAGAGACAAAAAGGAACGATGGAGAAAATTACAGAGAGAAATGGAAGAAAGGGAGGGAGAGAAGAAATAGAGAGAGTGGGAAAGTGAAGGAAACAGAATTAGGCAGTGTAAGAAGTTGAAGGTGTAGTCTGTGTGTGTGTGTGTGTGTAGGTGATTGAAGTCTTCAGCTGTCTGAGGGAAGGAGCGCTGTAATTCTCAATCCAATAATAGTCGTTTTCTTTTTCTCCCTTTTTTCTCTCCCTTTGTAAAAAAAGAGCTCTCTCTCTCTTTCTCTCTCTCACTCTCTCTCTCTCTTGCTCTTTCCCCCCCCCTTTCTCATTTTGCTCTCTCCTTCAGTAGCCCGGAGATGCATTTATTATTATGCTTTACAAAATAAAAGTCTTAATAAGGTTTCATTTATCTAGTTTAAATTGACATGGTGTAAAATGTTCTAATGAAGAGAGCCATTAAACTAATGGGGCAGGGACACAGGGTTGAGGTAATTATGATGTTTTGTTTATTAAAAAAAACTATCTGCTTTCACATTTCATATCAAATGGGCCAATAGAAATGTTCCCAGCTTTCTTAAATAAAAATGTAAAAATAAGAAAACGAAACTAAAGCTGTGAGAATTAAATTGTAGAAACTGGCATTTCCCTCTTAGGAGCCCATTGTGTAAACATTTCAAAATAAACAAACCACAAAATAATGGAAAATTACAAAAATCAATTTGCATTAATGTAAATTCAATTTAATAATACACCCCCCCAAACAACCTCATTTCAGAACTGTTAAAACACATTTTTAGTTTTGAACTAAAATATATTAAGGGGATTGAAAGCCTAATTGTACATTAACAGAAAACAATCCTCTTAACGTAATGTTCAAGAAAATTAATCATAAGCCCATCATGCTACTTAGTGTTTGTTTTACTTACAGTGTTTCAAATAGGTATTGCCACAAAAATGTAAGTAATTTCAGATGCTTCCATGTGGTGCAACTGTCTAAATGTGCACCCCATCAGGAAACTGAGTTCAAACCCAATGCCGCAGCTGTGGGTCCAAGAGTATAAAACAAGTGTCAAACCCCATTCCCGGAGCCTGGCAGCACTGTGTGATAGAACTCTCAGCCAGCAAGAAAGTTGGGTTAAAGGAAAAAAGTATAGATGTATAGGAGTTCTCTCTATATATTTTTTTACCTAACTGAGATGCAGTACTAAAAATCTTTGGAGAACTTTTGGCTTAAACTAAGAAGTTTGACTTGAGTGAACTCTGGTGACCTCAAACTGAGTTCTCTTCAGCAAGCCGTTGACTGAAAGTGTAGACGTTGACTGACAGACTGCTGAGCTCAGTATGGGTGGAAGTATAGGTTTAATAGGATGGGAACAAACCAATAAAAAATTTAATGAGACCAATTTTGCAGAAATGTGACCTTTTTACATAGTTAATAAACCCAGAATTTGTGCACTACACCTGGACAAGTAAGTCTGAGATCAGTGGAGAAACAGTCATTCCACTGCTGATTGGACAGTTTTTGGATACTGACTGAATAGTCATTAAATGTTCATTGAATAGTCTGAGGAACAGTTGGGATGATGATTGGATAGTCTTGGGATGCTCATTTGATAGCCTCAGGAAACTGATTGGATCGTCTTGAGATGCTGATTGGATAGTCTTGAGATGCTGATTGGATAGTTGTAAAATGCTGATTGGATAGTCTTGGGATGCTGATTGGATAGTCTTGGGACGCTGATTGGATAGTCTTGGGATGCTAATTGGATAGTCTTGGGATGCTAATTGGATAGTCTCGGGATTCTGATTGGATAGTCTTGGGACGTTGATTGAATAGTTTTGGGGGGCTGATTGGATAGTCTTGGGACGCTGATTGAATAGTTTTGGGGGGCTGATTGGATAGTCTTGGGATGCTGACTGTCTTTGAATGTTCTTTGGATAGTATTTGAATGTTCATTGGATAGTCTTGGGATGCTGACTGGATAGTCTGAGAAAGTTGATTGGACAGTCTTGAGATGCATGATTTTCTGTATAGCAGTATAGAGGCTCTCCAGTCAGCATCATGATTTGAGAGAATGGGCGGAGAGATGAAAGGATGGAGAAATTAAAGGTAAATAAATGGTAAATTGCTGGACGGATTGATGCACAGGCAGACAGATGAACAACAGACTGACAAATTGTAGACGAATGGATAAACATACAGATGGTTGAAAAGATGGGCAAATAAATGAATAGAGGAGCTATTGTTCCATTATTCACTACACCATTGCCTTGCTCCTCATTTTCTCTGACACTTCAGACAGACAGATGGATAAGTGGGTAGATAGACAGAGCACATATAACTGGTATAGCATTGCCTAGTGCCACAAACTTCGATTCACAGTGGTTCGTAGTGCAGAAATGTCTGATGAAGCAGGACTGACATTGAATGGGAAGTGTGTCATTCTGTTGATGCTGCTAATGGGGAGGATTTATTTATTTTCTCTGTGCTTTTAAGGTTAATTTCCATCACTGGAAAAAAACAGAATTGATATAAAAGCTTCTCTTTTGCATGGCTAAGCAGGGTATACTGTAACATAAATAGCACATCCTCCTATTCTGCACCAGGTGGGGGTTGGCAGGGTCGGGTGTGGTTCACAGAACACGGAGATTGAGAAACATAATAATGTCAGAGTCTATAAAGTTTCTGATTGCTGAAGAGGTCAGCATGCGAATAACTGATGGCATGTTTTCTAGATAGTGGAGATGTTATAATTTTCTTATTTCATTACTGTTCATTCACTTGAGGTAAATGGGTCTGGATGGTGATGATAATAATAATAATAATAATAATAATAATAATAATAATAATAATAATAATAATAATAAACTTTTGATATGAAAAAATTGGGACTCAAAAATGTAAAGCCTTCGAAGGATGGATCCCATAACATGGTGCTAATTAATTGCTGTTGTGACCTTCTTGTTGACAGCGTCAAAGTATAAGTTTGTGCCCACTGTGCATCCACCTATATCCATTTATTCTCCATAGCAAGCTGTTGATATTTTAGCTAGCCAGATAAAACTTCTTGTCATCTGATCTTGTTACGGCGAGTCAGACAGCCGTTTGTCAGGAGTGCTGAGTTAAATTTTGTGCTATTGGATATCATAGCCCTAATGAGCAATGAACAAGGGTACATAAACGAGGCAGGATGGCTAATAATAGCGCCAATTTAACCTACATTTTGTTAACGATGGTCTCCTGACTTGACTTAAATCGAGCTGATAATAAAGTGTGACTGTGTGTTATAAGCTCCTGGGGCCACGGGATGCAGTCAAATAGATGTTTTTGTTCGTTTATTATGCCCTGTGGGGTCATATAACATTTCGGTGCGCTGGGCCAAAATTCCTTGGACGCTTCTGTTCTTGCATGTCACAATTTCGTGCCGAGTCAAAGATGTGGCAAATAGTGCTTTGAAGTGACATCCGAACTCACAGCGCGTGTATGTTGGTAAGTGGACGCTAAGTGACTTGTGTCATCAGATGCCTGTTCTGTGCAAGCCTGTCATGACGGAAATACGATAGAATAGAAGGTGATAATCTGTTTCTCATGCGACTCAGAGGATAATTAGCGCGTGCTTGAATGCTACTGGATGGGCCGGGTCATTTGCGGTATGATAAATCTGACTCGTGTTTCACACAGTTAGGGGGTAATGTCAGGGAAAGCTGGTTTAGAAACAGTCCTTAAATAAATCCAATCACAGTAATTATAATCTACATCATAATTCTGAGCCATTTGCCTTAGTCTGTCCTTTACAAAACGCTCACATAGCTGGTGTTTTTGTAAAAACAGTAATCTCCCCGTTTTACACGGATCAGGAGTCGCAGGAGTCACACAAAGGTTTTTTTTGAGAACCGAACTTATAGTTTTACGCGCAATCCCCACATTAACGCGGACACTGCACACATGCTCTGCCTTTTTGCGGCAATAAATATATTTTTTCTGGATGTTTTCACACAAGGGGACCGCTTCACCTCACCGCTGTCTCCCAATACTGTTGTCCCACAACCTTCTCGGCAGGGAAAGCACTCCACAAAAACTCCACAGTTCAGTAGATCTCCAGGAGACCTTTTTCCAACGAGCCCTCATTTGTATTTTAAGCCCGAGTAGATCAGGTTTTATTCGCAGAAAACTGTGAGCCGGAGTGCATTCAGACACGCGTCTGTCTTTAAATGCGATCCGGGAGTACATTTTTGTCCCACAACCTTCTGTGTTACATATCTCGGTGGAACGTAACCCCAGCAAAAAGCGGGGGATTACTGTAATGGAAAAAAGGGGGTAAAAAACTGCATCCTGAATTTGATTCCTTGCTGGGTGATTGAGGGTTCTCTCTGTGTGTAGTGTGTATTTTCTCCCTGGGTACCCCGGGTTCCTCCCACAGTACAAAGACACGAATAGTAATGCAAAGGTGTGTGAATGTGTGCTTGAACCGAATGTGTGTCTGCCCTTTGATGGACTGGTGACCCATCTAGGGTGTTTCTCTGCTTTTTGAACGTTGGGTGGGTTACTGGACCACCTGTCACACTAGTGTTAAGTATAAACAGTGATAATAATGGATGGATGGATGGATGTTCCAACAGTAACAATATGTATAAAACCAAGCTGTGTACATTTGTATAACAAATTTACACTGTAAGTCCATTGAAAATAATTCACATTGATGGTGTCATGGTGACAACACTGTTCAGTTCTGTACGGTGATGCAGTGTAGCTTAGTGTTTTCGGCTGCTGTTTTGATGGGTAAAAGTTCCTCGATATCTAACGTTGGTGTTATCCGCAGGTGTGGCCCTGACACACAGGATGCTGTCTGTCCCTCTTGGGAGGAAGTCCTCCATCCTGCTATCCCATAACGTGCTCTGTTTATCTCTCAGGGTTGGGCCTAGACGCAACATTCCCGCACCGGAGCTTAAAACAAATACAAAAACAACTACTCTGGATCTGCCCTCCCAAGGGAGATTTACAGCAGTTTACAGGCAATTCATATAGAGCTCTAAAAGTCTTGGGAAAGATGTGAATGGACAGTTCAGGGATTTTTTATTATTAGATAAACCTCTAGGAACAAAGTAAAAAAGGTGAAGGGCCAGTAAAGTGAGTGCAAGAAAACATCACAGTACTTCACTCTTTTACTCATAACGTTCACCAGGACTGTTTGACAAGTCACAGGTTTGATTGTTAATCTGGAACTATCCATGCTCTGGTCGAGGGCCTTGGTCAATTCCACTTGCAGGTGAGATTCTCTGGAGGTTACATGGTGGTCTCGTGCCAAACTAATGTTACCAGTCAACGTAAGCAGGGGTACAAACAAGAATTGAGCTCTGATGGAGCTTTTTTGGCTTTATATAAAGAGTCACAGAGAGTGAGTGAGGGGGACCACTCAGGGCGCATTTGTTCCTTTGAGGGATGGGGGTGTGGGCTTCTATCATATTTTTCAACCGGGGGTTATATTAGGTGACTGGGGAAAGGGTATGAACATATTTGTCTAGGGTGGCATCGTTTCAGAAAGTGGTCTGATGATATTTACAGATCTTTCGAAAGGTCAAAAAGTGGTGAGGACGAAATGTATCGATCTTTAAAGAAGCGTGGGAATGGAATTTACTAATCTTTTAAGAACTGACGGGGAACTGAGTGCACCTTTTCACTTGTTGAAAAAGGTGCACTCAGTTTTCAACAAGTGACATGGAACTTACTCTGAGCATGCACAAGATGCATTTCATCATGGGAGCAAGAACATATCACTGCATATGTGACAGCTGATGACAAGACAGAGCAGTGTCAATGACTTTAGTTAAATTCAAACACACACATCTTATGACTGTAGATGTTCCTACTGAAGGGTGGAGGTAGCTCAGTGGGTAGGATACTTGCCTCCGGACCAAGAGGTCATGGGTTCGAATCCTACCTTCAGCACCACCACTGAGTCTCTGAGCAAGACCCTTAACCCTAAGTTGCTCCAGGGAGAGACTGCCCCCTGTAGGATAAAAGCGTCTGATAAATGTACTGAAGATATAAACATCTTCCAGATTGTGGTACAGAACATTGTCAGTCGCAATGTCCAGAAACGAACAACCAACACAAACTGTGGAGCATCAGATCAGAACCATCATCACTAAAGGCACTCTTAGGAATATAGGTACTCTACAGACCCTAAACTGTACAACAATGGCATCAATTGATGCTTTGATTTTCTTAGTCTGTAGTTTCCTCCTACAGTTTGTGGCCAGTAAAAAAAACACATCAATTTACATCATTTATCAGACGCTTTTGTCCAAAGCGACTTCCAATCCCTAACTACAGGGGACAGTCTCCCTGGAGCAACTTAGAGTTAAGGGTCTTGCTCAG
>JBBPDC010146333.1:0-22683 GCA_037974485.1 Hemigrammopetersius urotaenia
CTAGGGTACGAGGGGAAGGGAGGAAGGAGGGATTTGGACAGCAGACACGTGGACGGGGAAAACACACCTAAACACGACGAAAATGACGCAGAACTAATATTCAGTGGAAGACGAGGGGCGGACACGGGAAAGGGGCGGGGCGACCGTCACAACCAGCTAATAGCAAATAATCAATTGTGAACATAATTATTCTTTGAGGTGTAGAGCTACAGCAAAAAATATATTATCTTGTTAAAACATTAAGGTAATAAATCTTTTTTTTTTTTTTAAGTCTATCCCACAGTGGTTTGTGGTTTATAAACTTTAGTGTTTGAGTCACAATTAAGCGTTTATTTGTTTAAGCGTTTAGCTTTGGCTGAGGGGTCACTGCCCTCTGGTGGTTGTGGGTTGCCAGTGCAGTGGGCAGGTAGCTACAACAAATGGACAAAAGTATTGGGGCACACCTGTTTAGGATATAGGTTAGCCCCCTTACTTAGTGGCACTTTTAACGCTTCAGCATACCAAGATATTTTGAACAACTTTGTGGACACAGTGTTTGGGGGAAGAACCTTTTCTATTCCAGCGTGACTGTGTTCCAGTGCACAAAGCAGGGTACATAAAGACATGGCTGGATGAGTTTGGTATGGAAGAAATTGAGCCCTGACCTCAACCCCATCCAACACAATTTGGATGAATGGAGATGGCGACCAAGGTCTTCTAGTCCAATATCAGTGCCTGACCTCATAAATGCTCCGATTTTCCGATCAGTTAAAACAATGAAAATGAACTGATAAAAAGAATAACACTGCGCTGTTTGTTATATTTGTTTTGGTCTGTTTCGTCCCCCCACTTCTGGAAAGATAGCTTAAAACCGCAATGGAATAGTGGATGAAATAAACAGAAATCTCTGAGGGACACCAGTTAACAATTCAATTCCTTGCTCCCATCATCACACAACTCACATATTAGTCTAATAGTGGATATGAATAATACATATGTTACTAAATAACTGTATTAAGAAAAATAAGTGAATTATAATTTTTCAGTCCTTAGGGTCAGGGTTAACAACCCTTTAATGATAAAGTATTTATTAGTGATAAGATAAACCTTTATTAGTCCCACAAGTGGGAAATTTACTTTGTCGTGGCAGAAAGTGGGCAGAAAAGGAGCAGCAAAATTAAGATAACAATAGAATATAATAGTGTAAAATAGAATAAAAATAAAAATAAAATACTATACTAACAGAGCAGTATAAAAGGTACATTATACAATCTAAAGATAAAGAATATGGACGTCTGTGTTGTAAAATATTAACATAAATTTATTTTTAAACTATATATGAACTAAATGTAGTGATATGTATGTACACTATGAGTATATGTATACATTGACAATAACACTATAAATGCACCAGAAAAATTGCATGATTAAAGTACACGTTTTGCCTAGTAGTGATAGTTCCACCCAAGAAAAAAATGCATGTATGAAAATTGAAAATTGCTCTCATAATATTGCACATAATTACTTTGGTGTGTTGGATGTGTGTGTGTGTTTGTTTGTGCGAGTGGTCAAAAGTCTTTGTTGTGGAGTCTGACAGCAGTTGGAAGGAAAGACCTGCGGAATCTCTCCGTCCCACTTTGTGGGTGCAGCAGCCTGTCACTGAAGGAGCAGCTCAGTGCTCTCAGAGTCTCCTGCATGGTTGTCCAACAGGGATGAAAGCTTAGTCACCATTCTCCTGTCACTCACCACCACCACCGGGTCCAGAGGGCATCCTGGATCAGCCTGTTCAGTCTCTTTCAGTCCACTGCAGAGATGCTGCTGCCCCAGCAGACCACACCATAAAAGATGGCTGAGGCCACCACAGAGTCATAAAAGGTCTTCAGGAGTGGTCCCTGCACTCCAATAGACCTGAGCCTCCGCAGCAGTTACAGCCTACTCTGTCCTTTTCTGTAGAGAGCGTTTGAGTTGTCAGTCCAGGCCAGTTTATTGGTCAGATGAACACTAAGGTACCTGTAGCTCTCAACAGTCTCAGTGTCCATGCCTTGGATGTTCAGTGGTTGCATTGGAGGATGTTTGTGCCTGCGGAAGTCTACCACCAGCTCCTTGGTTTTCCAGTATTGATCTGGAGGTAGTTCTGCTGGCACCACTCCAGTTCTCTGTACTCCCTGTTGTCCCCATCAGTGATGAGGCAGATTATTGCAGTCATTTAAGAAAATTCTGAAGGCAGCAGCTGTTGGAGTTGTGAGTGAAGTGTAGATGGTGAAGAGGAACGGTGCCAGAAGTGTTCCCTTTGGGGCCCCAGCACTGCAGACAACCCTGTCCAACACACAGCCCTGAGTTCTCACACACTGTGGTTGGTTGGTGAGGTAGTCCAGTATCCATGTTGTGAGGTGATGGTCCACTCCTGTGTACTCCAGCTTGTCCCTCAGGATTGTGGGGCAGGATGTTGTTGAAGGCACTGGAGAAATCAAAGAAAATGATTCTCACAGAGCTCCCAGCAGTCTCCAGTTGAGAGAGGTGTCAGGCTGGTAGGCAAACTGAAGTGAATCCAGTGATGAGTTCACCAGGGTCCGAAGCTGAGAAAGGACCAGCCGCTCCAAGGTCTTCATCAGGTGGGATGTCAGAGCCACCAGCCTGTAGCTGTTGAGGTCTTGGGATGTGAAGTTCACGTATGACCGAGTTGTCACTTTCACTTTCAAGATGTGCTCCATCACCCCACACAGTTGATCTGCACAGGACCTGACAGACATTGAGCGGATGCCATCTAGATCCACTGCCTTCCTGGCTTTGATCCCCGTGGGCTCACATTTCAGTTCCTCATGCTAATACTACATTAAAAATGTGTGTTACATATATGAGCAGCTTTCCCCCAGCCCTGCTCTCCACTTCTCTGGTTGACTGAGATACTGTGAAATATAGTCCTCATTTTTGTATTTCTGTCAATAGACACAAGAGGGCAACAGAGAACTTCACAAAAACTCACATCATACTTTTTCTAAAATACTTCAGTAAAACATCAAATCTACACAAAATGAACAAAAGCATCTGCGTTCAAAATGACCACTCTAGTCTTAAGCAATGCAACGTACATCTGTTCTTTTTATAACTACTACTAAGTCATACAGTGCCAGAGACTACACAAGTAAGCCTATTTAGGGTTATTTACTAACTCTGCAGTTTAAGGTGAGTGTGGACAGTTTGTCATGGTGCTCTTCAGCATACCAATTACAATGTAACTGCATTAGTATTGTTGCTGATGTGCAAACTTAAAGAAGCAAAGGTTACACACTAAACATGCCTTGAGTTAAGGTGGGGTGGGTGATTTGGCCGGTCAATAACTGAGATGAAAAAGTGCAGTTTACTTAAACAGTTGTAAGCATTATGTACAATAGGAAGATAGAAAAAAAAGAAAAAATAATAAAACAAAACTTGTTCAAATATAATGAAGAAACAAAGTGAACGGAGATGCTGTTTGCTCCTGTTACATTTAAAGTCTTCGACTGAGAGAGAGAAAGAGGTAAAGAGAAAGACCCCCTATGACAGCAATGGTCCAAATCATGTATTAATTCATTTCTAATTTTGTGGTTAAGATTTAGTGCAGTGCTCTCCAGCTTTCCTCTTCTTCATTCCAGCCCAGTCCGATATAAACATTACTGCTGCATCGACCTTCACAATACATGAGCAAAAAGCATCTAACCAATCACTGAATGTTAATCCTGACCAAACTAGATGTTCTGCAAGTGTTTGGATGAATCAAGGACATCACATGATTCAACAAATATCAAAATGTTTGGTTGAAAAATATTGGAGACCAGTCTTTAAGCATATCATACCACAGGTTAAATAATTGTTTTCAATATAATTGGAAAGTATCTCGCTATCACAATATGCAGCACTATAGTTAAAACATATTTTTTGTTCTCAAATTATAATCAGAACTTTAAAATTATTTCCAAAAACAATTTTCCAGCAAATAATGACCTGATAATTACGTCCATCAGGGAATAGTCTGGGAAGACATCCTTTTTTGCTTTGAAACATTGCAACATGTGTTTCTCTCTATCAAAAAACTATTCCAGCTTTTTATGGCTTTCTGGTGTCGACTAAGACCATCTGGGTAGTTGTGACCACTTGTTTCTCACTTTGAAACTTCAAATGAGAGATTACCCCGGCTGACCCCATACCATGCACTGTGTGTGTGTGAATTCAAATTTTTCACACCTAAAAAAAAAAACAGAAAAGAAGCAAATAGAGAGCGGTACATTGCCACGGTAACGGCCTTGTCTCTCTTCACTTTAATAAGCATCTTTAGAGCTTTAAAACAGCTTCAAACTCCAAATATGCTTTCAATCAGAGATTACTTGCAGATGGAAAAATGTTGAACACTCAGACATACAAGGCCAGAAGAGTTCAGTGTTTTTTTATTGGCTCCTTAAAACATAGTTTCTGAACAGAGGAGATTTAAAAAGGTACAAAAATAGTTCTTTTAGCCTTCACTGAAAACAGTTCATTACTTTAGCTTAGCTTATTTTCTGTGTTCTCTTCTTTAAGAAAGGCAACACCGTCACAAACTATAACAAAACGATAACAAAAAGCAAGTTTGTTGCACAGTAGAGACAGGCTTACCAGCCCCCTATACAAAAAAGTAATATACTGAAAATATATTACCATATATCCCATTTAAACTTTGGAATATACTGACATATAACAATATATTTCCTTTTCATAAGAGTCCGTTTGACAAACACTGCTTTTCCTTCAGCGTGCATTTCTGAGGGTGTGTGTGTGCATATGTTAAGCAGTGTGTGTTGAGCTTCACACTACACCCACTCTAGAGGAATAGTGGGCTGCAGTAACACAAACATATCTCTGAAAGTAACAGCCAAATGTTTACTCTGCCCAACCACACACAGCTCATAGTAAATACATATTACTGATGCTCTGGAGATAATTAAGATGCACCAATATTGATTTTTTTGGGCCCATAACCAGTTGTTGTGGACAATAAAAATACCAGTAGGAAATTTATATAATCCATCTGCAAAAGGAAGTGAGCATTCAACTCTTAAGATGGATCAGTGATTATTTCATGTAATCACAACATAAACCAGACAGGACAGTTCCTGTAAACATTCACAATAATGCTCACGAGACATTCTTCTTCAGAGCGACTTACAGTAGTAGCAGTTTAAAAATAAGGAGTTTCAAAATAAATAGGCCAATAAATATAGGCGCTTTTATATATTTGTTGTAGTTATCAGCTGCAATATCAATATCGGATCAGTAATATTAATGCAAGTTTCCCATTTATCAGCAAATAATATCGGCTGCCAATTTATCTCGCTCCTCCAGAAAACACGGTATAATGAATCAGGTCAAAACAACAAATACAGTACAGTGACAGACATGGAACCGTTTATGCTGAAGTAGAAAAGCAGGTCAACACAAACACACAGAAAAGAGTCTTTTTTTAAAGCGACAGGTCTGGGAACAGTTCATCCTGGCAAATGTCCAGCTGTAGTGATGACTCCCCAACAAACTGGAATCCAGTGTTGGTATTATGGTCAGCGCACACACACACACACACACACACACACACAGAGACACAGACACACTTACGCACACACAAATACACAAGAACGTGTTTCTTTAAAGCCAAAGTTCACAGGGCTGTTGGTTGTTACAAATGCCTGAATGCAGTGTAGAGTTCATGACAGTTTTGGAATTCCAGTGTTTGACAGTGAAAAATGTAATACACTGAACTGACTTTAAATTTGTGCATTAATTCCACATATAAAATCTATTACATCGACAGAATATAACAAACTTTTGCCAAAAGCAAGTGAACTGAAAGATGTAATACAATTTATAAATGTGGAAATTTCATTCAGTTTAGTCAGTAAAATGCATCATTTTTTCAGTGTATATTTGTGGTTTAACCGCAAACCCACATACACACACACACACACACACACACAAACGCTAGTCCAGTCCCTCAACTGGGCAGAAACATTCTCTCCGCCGCACACTGGACGTGTTCCCAGTGGCTCCAGCCAAGTGCAAGCACGCACACACACACAAAGGTCCCGAACACGTGCAGGCGGCTCCGTAGCAACGGCGCTGTGAACTTGGCTGCTGTGGAGACGCACACCAGTATCACTGTGGCGATGGCCAACATGATGTTGATGCACTTTCCCAGCAGCACTTTGGCATCGGCACTCTCCAGTTGCACCAGTTGCTGCTGCTGTTGCTGCAACTCCAACTTACTGATCCGCGTCTGACACACTTCCAGTGCCTCCTACAGGACAGAGGTAAAAAAAACTGTTGTGACTCACATATCTCTCCCTGAACATCCAGATACAGACGCTGCTCATTATTTCGACTGCGTTTCAATTTGAGCTGAGCATTTTAGCTATTTTTGTAATTCAAATGGTCACATATTCAAACAAATAATACATTAATACCCCAGCAAAATATTTTATTATTAATCAAAACCTAAAAAAAAAAGTGTTTAGTCATGTGTTTCATCTATTGATTTATGCGCTGAAGGCAAATGTGATTCATCAGTTGACCTACAACCCTACTGCAATGTAAATATAGTTCTAGCGTTGAGGTGCACATCCGTTAAAACTTGAACAGTACAAGCTAGAACATCTGCACGGTCTAAATAACACATTTCACAATGCCTAATAACATAAGAGGAATGTTACTGTAGCACTAATCTGTTGTGCTCCTCACGCACACGCCCTAAAACCCTTCCTGAGTTGACATGCCCACACATCGTTACATGCATACCTGTATGTCTCTCGCTCTTTCGTAGGCCTGATAGGCCACTTTCTCCTCAATGCTGGCCAGCTCTAGCTTCAGGTTGGCCGTCTCATTCTGATGTAGCTCTGTCAGATCATTCAACTGATCCTCCAGCCTCTCGCACCTGCCAGAGACCAGCATGTGTTTTGTGTATGTGTGTAGGCACTGATTTGCAGGTAATTTCCTAATTTGCTTATTTGTATAATAAATTATCATTATAATGTCTTTAATAATGTATGTTGCACAAAATAATTAATCTTGATTAAGTTCAATTCTTTTTTTTTTATGTACTTAATTAATTTTCATTGCATTCGTCTCAAATTTGAATCTAAAGAATAATATTTTTTTTTTTAAAAAAGCAGTGCGTACTGTTAATAGTTACTACATGACAAACTCAAAATGTTTTTATTCCTTTCAACATTTCAATCATTTTTGTTGTCTTAAACACAGGATGCACATGAACCGAACATAAAAACCATGTGTTTTCTATAGAATGAATGCAGGTTCTAGCTAAGTCCGCCAAAGCTGCTGAAAGTGGAATGATTATGGATGGACTGAAGGTTCAAATGGGAATTTACCATTTTAATGCATTATTATTTGAAAAAAATGTAGTGCAATTGTATCCATATAGTGAAGCATCTAACACTCAATATTCTTACATTTATGGATTGAAATACCATACACATCATCCAGATGCTTGATTTCATCTCAGGAGAAGAATAAGCAAGTAAAAATATATACAAACATACTCAAACTAACTGTGATCTCCATACTAAGCTAATTCATCCAGAGGACAATTCCTGTTTCATGCGGATTAAATTAGTTGTCCAAGGGTCCAACATCTTTTATCATTTATCCCTCCAACCAAGAGTGTAACTGAAGGACTTTTATTCGTTTTTTTAAGCACAGAGGAGGAGAAAGTGTTGTAGGTGTATCCCCTTAGTATCAAAAAGCTCCACTCCAACTTTGGGCCCTAACTGTAATGAACAGACAAATATCCTATCAAACCCCAGTAGGACCTCCGTCCAAAAAGTCATTAAAGCAGCTTCAAAAGCGGTGTAGAGGAGTCCTTCAGTATTCATACACCTGTTACATTGGTCAGACATACTACATGCAGAATAAGAGGACATCACACATAGAAAGTTAATCTCAGGGTTTTTACACTGTCTGGACTGCCTCAGCTGATAACATGAACCTGGTAGCTAAGCTAAAACAGTTGGCGAGGTAGTGAAAGATAACATCTAACCCTGGACCTTTTCCTTTGCCATGTAAATGAGATGACAGGATCAAGAAGCATGTCGCTGCATTATTAATAAATTCACTTTAACAATAATACTTTGCAGTTGTGACTGGTTTAGTTTCAAATGTCCAGAAACTCACAAACTGACAAATGTTAAGGCAAAACTGTGAGTTAGGCAACATTATCCCTGCATTCTTTTGACACATTTGATGTGTTACTTCAACCAATGTAATGCCCTAAGTGTAACAACAACAGCAGCGCATAAATAATACGATGCCCTTAATAATTTAAAGACTTTCTCTTAAAGCGTGGATCCCATGGTTTGTTCCACTACTGACAAGTAAAGTTAAACCTGCAGTTTAGGTGAAGTTCGTAATGAACGTTGCTCATGTGCTTACCTGTATTTCTCCTCCTGCAGCATCTGTGAGATAAAGCCGTAGTTGCGCTTCATCTGGCTCCTCAGGCTCTCTATGTCCTCTGCTAGGTGAGTCTGTGCCTCCCTCACCTCCCGCACCTCCTCAAAGGCGTCGACCAGCCTGCTGGAGCTTTCCCCCAGGCCTACCTCGTTGTGAGCAGCTCCTAGAGTCGAGTTGTGCCCGTTGCTCTCAGCAGACACAGATGTGCCAGTGGAGCACTCGTCATCACTGGGGTATTTGGGTTTGCTGGTCAGTGTGGCACTGCCACTCAGTACCCGCCCTGCCCCCTCTGCCTGGAGTCCGCCCCCCGTCTCCATGGAGCTTTTCAGGTGGGCGATGTTGTCTGCGCTTCCAAACTTATTGCGAATGAGGTTGGCGAAGCCACGAGACTTGTTGAAGAAAAAGGGTGGTGAGAGAGAGACACCCGGGCCGATGGTCTTTACCTGGATAAGTGATAAGGCGAGATTTATTACAGGGTGGTGATGGGTCTGTAAAACTAATTACCAGTAATACACTCCCAAACATTCAATCACTCTTTTAAAGAATGCTACCTTTAATGTTAGATGCACTGCAATATTTCACAGAATTCACCGTATCACTATAGAGAGGCTTATTATTAATTTTGTTCATCAGAGTAAATGACACGTGAATGAACAGGAAGAAACTGTTATTAACAGAGAAGATTAAAACAAAGAAACAGATGCTTCTTTTATCAACTTTGTTTTTACTATTTGTGCTTTTTAGTACCTTCTTAAGACCTCAAAAAAGCTAAAAATTCTCTCCACTACATTCACAGACTCAAATATGGCTAGAATTGCTATGCATGTTAAGAGATTTTCTGAAAATCTTTAATGCTCTGGTTAACTCTATTATCAAAATGTACACTTTTGTAACGCTGTTGAATTGCCTTTCATAGGCCTGACCAAAAACTGCTTGTTTTCCCATTTGTTTATTCATGAAATTAATGTTCCTTCATGTTTGTGTATCTCTGTCTCACTGAAAAGCACTGTTTAAATAAAATGTATTACCTTGTCAAGCTGCGGGTGTCGTCCGCTGCCCCTGACCACTGCTTCTTTACACTCCTTCAGGCTGTCTTTAGATGCATCTTTTGCATCTTTGCTGTGTGTATGTGTGTGTTTGCTCCCACTGGAAGAAGTGAGATCACACTCTTTGATTTTGCGGTGGTACTGCTCAAGTTTGCGCTGCAGCTGGGCGATGGTCTGAGCTGATTTCTGGTTTTTCTTCTCAAACACCTGCTTGATGCGGCCACTTTGCTGCTTGTCAGCGCTGTTGATCAGCTTCAAGTACTCCGCCACGTTCTCGTCCCGCAGGACCTGCTCGATACGCAGCTGCTCTGTCACCTTCAGTATCTTCTGATGCAGCCCATCAAGCCCCAGACGCCCGCGACTCCCATCCCGCGACCCCTCACCATCCAGCTCCAGGCATGTCTCTGAGCTGCCCCGCTGCATGGTGCTGGGGACAGCTAGACTGCTCCCGTCAGCCGCCTGGGGAGAAACACAGACGCTATAAAATTATCAGGAAAATATGTTTATGAATGCCATTTACTTAGAGAAAAGAATAAAATAGCATATTGTCATTCATGTTTAAACAGAACTATATTTTACATACTGCACAGTATATTATATAGTACAAATGTCTATTATAAAGCTATGTAAATGTAAACTTTAAAAAGCGAGAGAAGGAAAAAACAGACAGAGAAAAGGAAAGACAATGAGTAACAGAAGGAGAGAGATAAAGACGAAATAGAGAGAAAAAAGAAAGAGAGAGAGAGAGAAGGGGTAAAAGAGAAAATAAATCAACTAAGATTAGCTGAAGACATCAAGAACATGTCATTTTCAAGGCTGTTGTTGAATAAGATTCAATTTAAACCCCTTAAACTTGTACCAGCTTCTCTGAAAACGAAATCTGTAAATGGAACAGATGTAGAGAGATGTTAAGCAACTGGTTTCAACAGCGAAACTATGAGTAATATACTCAAGCACTTAAGGTGCATCACAGGTTCTGTCCCTAGAGTTGACTAATGGAAGACAAATCTGGACAACACTGTCCAAACCAGTGCTTAAATTACTCAATTTAACTGCTCTTGCCTCAAAAGCAACTCAAATACTTGTAAAATAATACCTTGTAACACCAAACACAGCAGTTTCTGTAACTCAGTTACAGCACTGCCATACCAGAAAGACTAAAATAAAACTGATGTGTGTATGACTGGTTAATATATAAGCTACTTTTATCTGGAAGCAGATGTTACTATTTACACCTGATAGTCACAAGTTGTAGGCAGGAAACACAATTAAAAAAACAATAATAAAAGATCATTTGTAAATAAAATGTGTAAATATTAAACTTCTTGATGGACAAGCAGAACATATAACTGACCTGCCCCATCACATAATAAGAATGAAAGTAATTGTAAATGAATAGATAAAACAATGCAACAATCCCGGCACAGAAAGGCTTAGGAATGCATAGACCACATAATCAATTTCAGCACATTCCGCTTATAGGGCTCTTCGAGCCCTTTCCAACGGCAAATGGAAAAACAGTACCTATTTTTACAAACAGTGAGGTCTTTTAGTATTCATAAAGTCATTTTGTGGCAGCTGAAGAGATTTTCAATCCCACTTGTCACAGTGAGCTCACTCTGCTACAGCATAAGTAGATTTAAAGTGACTCCAAAGGATGAAAATTTAAAAAAAAAAGAAAAAAGAAACCAATCAAAATGGTAAAAATGCTGGGTGGCTCCACTAGTGCTATGCTGCTATGATACTAGAAGGTGCTGTTTACCAGTCTAGAGCTTCACACACAGCAATGTTGCAATGTTACAGATTATTTTGTTACAATAATATTCTGTAATTGTGTTGCACTATTGTCTTATTTTATTCTTCTGTTGCACTGACCACTTCCCTTGAGATAAATAAAGTTCATTCTTAACTTCTTATCTTATCTTTAGCTCATGAAAAGCTGCACCGGAGTTAATTTCATTGGTTCCTAGAGCAAAACGTGAAATAACTATTCATTTGTGACAGTTAAAATCAGATATACCATGCACATATGTTTCCTTTAAATCTTACAGACTTCAATTTATGCACAGAGGCTGCAGGCTACATGACATGTTGTCTCGAGCTCAGCGATTTGACACAGTATGACCTACTTAATAGTGCAGATAACCAGAGGGCGAATATGACCACTGCATAGAAAATGCCATGAAACCAGAAAACCAAACTATGTGTTGGGGAACAATTGGTGCATCTGTAGCTGTGTAACAAAGATACACACACTAGATATGGCAGGTTGGAGAACAGGCCTGGGGGCTAACCAGTGAGCTGGAAAGTGTGTAATACATTTGGTCATAAATTAGCTCTGAGTGCCAGAACACATCCTGACTGTGCGTAATTTCAGCCCACCATTCAGTTCAATCAGTCTACTGCTCTTACAGCAGTAATGCTAATACATAACATACAGTATAATTACATAGGCAGAGTGCTATACAGAGTCTAGGACAGACTTCCTTCTATGCAGTTATGCAGCTATTTCAGAGTCTGTTAAAGGCATTTTTGTAAGCATTTTGTGATTTGCAATTTCATTAAAAAAAAAAAACGTTATAAATGAGTAAAATTATTATTTGACATTTACTTTACATTAAACATAACATAAAAACAGCTCTTTCCGTATTTCAGTTAATTAAGAGCTTATTTGTTGATTAGTCTGCAACTATCAAAATATTTTATTTTTGGCATTAAAACTTTCTTTCCATTTGTTTCATTTTGTTTAGTTTGCTTTCATTTATAACACAGTCCGAAAAAAAAAAACCATTACACTGCGTGAAAGTTTTATCATAAATGAAAATTAATGCAAATGAAAGAACGGAAAGAACAATCAGAATATTTTCTTTCTCCTGTAAAATTGCCATTTTGGAAACCGGTTTTGTTCTGACAGCAACAATAACAAGAAACCTGTGTGAGATAATATTTGTGATCTATATTGAACGTATGTAAGTACCTATGTGAAGTGGTAATACGTCCCATATGTATGATATATATGCACGTATCTATATGTAATAATATATTCCATATTGTTGCTATCAAAAAAGTATCTCCAAAATGGTAACTTTACAGAAGAAGATAAAATCCTTCTTTACTTCTTATGTATTTTTATTCAAAGCCATTTTCATCAAAGGTTTTGAGCAACATAAAGAGCAGATGTTATGTTCAAACAATAAATAGAAGACTAAAAGCTCAGGGCTTTCTTTTGGCAGTGATATGTATTCTGTATACACCCAAACAGCCTTAATCCTTAAAGCCACGGACTCCACGAGACCTCTAAAGATGTTCTTATGCTATCCGGCACGAAGATGCTAGCAGCAGATCCTGTGTTTTGCAAGCTGGGACTCAGATCGAGATCTGGACGCCTTAAACTCAACACCTTTAACTCTTTGTCAAGTTCCTCAGTCCATCGTTGAACAATGTTTGCAGTGTGGCAAGAGACATTATCCTGCTGAAAGAGGCCACAGTTAAGGATTATTGTTACCATGATACTTAGTCTACAACCATGTTTAGATAAGTGCTGCATGTCAAAATAACATCCACATGAATGCAAGGACCCAAGACTTTCCAGTGGAACAGTGTTCTGAGTGTCACAATTTTTCCCATTATACACCCTGGTGCCATCTCTTCCCAAACTAAACAACATAAATGGCCATCAAAATGATGCCAAAGAAATGTGGTCCATAAGATCACGTCACTTCCGTCCTTTGCTCCACGGTCCAGTTCTGATGCTCACCTGCCCATGACAGGTGCTTTCACCATGCAACAAGGGGTTAGCATGGGCACTCTGACCTGTCTGCAGTAACACAGGCCCCTATACAGCAATCTGCAATACAGTGTGTATGCTGACATCTTTGTATCATAGCCAGCATATTTTTTCAGCAACTTTTGTTACAATAACTCTTCAGTGGGACTAAGACCAGACTTCCCTCTCCATGCAAGAACACATAAGATGTGCCGTTTTGGAGATGCTCTGACCAAGTCGTGTAACCATCGCAAATGACCTTGTGAAAGTCGCTCAGATCCCAGTTTTTCCTGCTTTCTATACCTTAACTTTAAGAACTGAATGTTCACTTGCTGCTTAATATATCACACCCTTTGACAAGTGGCATTGTAATGAGATAATCAATGTTATTCACTTCACCTGTTAGAAGTTTTAACGTTGATCAATGTATGTATTTGTATTTAATAAAAATGATGTGGAAAAAGAGACAGAGAGAGGGAGAGAGAGGGAAAGCAAGAAAAAGAAGTATCTATAAGTAATGTGTATTTTCTAATCCTAAACCTAATCCAGGAACTAAAAATACATTTCTTTCAGGTTACAGACACACACACACACACACACACACACTAGGTTATTCTATCTGTATAAGTGCTCACCCGCTGCCCAGTGCCAAGGCTTAAGCAAAGCTCTTTGTGACACAGTGCATGGCTTTTTTCGATTCA
This sequence comes from Hemigrammopetersius urotaenia, assembly GCA_037974485.1. NCBI lineage: Eukaryota > Metazoa > Chordata > Actinopteri > Characiformes > Alestidae > Hemigrammopetersius > Hemigrammopetersius urotaenia. The sequence goes on from JBBPDC010146333.1 coordinate 13,956, forward strand.
CTGGACTTGTGTTATCTCTGGACGATTATAAAAATGCTGTGCTGTGATCGAGTTTAACAGTTGCCATGGCAGCCAGCAACAAAACACACCAAAACTGATTCCACAGAACAGGGAGGCTGCCTTTTGTTAATGTACTGAAAGCACGTGTGTGTGTGCGTCCTGACAAAGTTGACTAATATACAAGACCAGCAGAATGCTCCTGACTTTTAAATGCATTTTTTTTGCTTTTTTTAACCTTAAAGAGCAAAACAATTCTAATTGGTTCCTGAGGTTAAGTAAGGTATAGGATTTAAATTCACATTAGTCATAGAGACGTATATATGTATACCACATGACATAATACATGTGGACAACACATGACAAGCACATAACACTGTGTGTTTGTAAAGGACACCTCTTGGACTCAGAACAGATGTACCATCTCGATGTTGTCAGGGAAAAAGCACACTTTGGAGAAGTAGGTCACTGTCATCACATATGCAATAACTTGCTATTTTACTCTCTCTCACACTCACACACACACACACACACACACACACACATATATACACACACACGTTTCTCTCAAGCACAAGAGAGCAAGAGACAGCAGGCAAGGGAGCAGGAGAGAGCGTGTGTGTGTGTGTGTGTGTGTGTGTGTGTGTGTGTGTGTGAATTAGAAGAACCAAGAGAGTTCTGGCAGTCAGACTGCAGAACAGAGGGAGTGAACAGAATGAAAATATATTTCCAGAAATGAACAAATACACACCACAAACCTGACCGACATATAATGTACATACAAGTGCTTACAATACATAAATAGTTAGATCTTTAGGAATAAACATTATTTTAATTCTATAATTACTTAATTATATGTTAATACCATGGCTAATCATCTGTGAAATCCTATTCATACATTTACATTCTACATTTACAGAGGCATTAAGATGGCTGTCATACTTATTCAACTGAATATAAACTGCCACATAAATAACTGTGATTCAATAAAACTATTAATTGTTTTGATAAAAGTGACTCTTAAATAACTTAAATTAGCATAAATAATAATAACATGGTGATTTTGTATTAACTGTGACAGGCCTAGAGTGACTTTTCTCTGCTCAAACCTGTACATGCAAGAGAAACGTTCACCATTAAACAGTACAACAAAATATCTTCTCATTTTTAAATAAAAGTATGACCATGCTTACAATGACTTCTAAGACTTAATTCTGATAAAATAAATCAGTCTCTAAAAGAATGACCTCTCTATTTTTACAGTCAACCCAGGTCAGAAAAGGACATGAGAGCATGGGGATTCTCCTGAGGACTTCAGACTTACCCTACTGGGAGCAGATGTGGCGCAGAGGTGTGTGTATGTGTGTGTGTGTGTGTTGGTGAGTGTAAGTGGGCATGACAGACAGAGAACAAGAAGGACAACATGCCAGCTGTGGATTCTCAGCTAGTGCTGAAGATTTATCAAATGTTAAACGTTTATAAACACTACAATGTGGTGAACATTTAAAAGTTCTAGACATTTATTACATTATTAAAATGATCTTATTTGAGGGCAGCTAGTAGTCTAGTGTTTAGGGCGTTCGCCCTGCAATAAGGAAGTTGTGGGTTCAATTCCCAAGACCGCTAGGTACTCTGAGGTTCACACTGTGTGCTGTGGCGTATTCACATATGACAGAATGGTCACTTTCATGTATTCCCTTTGAAACAATAAACATAAAGTACCTTTCCTATTTCTAAAAACTATTCAACAAATGTAAAAAAAAGTTTCACATTCTGTCTTATGAATTTTCAAATATGGAAGTTGATGGAAGTTTTAAAAAATGGATCACCAGTTTAACTTCCCTCTGACATTATGTATTTAAAAACATGTCTGATGACTGAATGCACTCCACTTGAAGGCAATGTTTGGGCACATTTGCTATTAAACTAACTCTACGCAAACTTGCTGTTTTCAAGCTATAAAGCAGGAAAGATGAAATTAGTTACTCTGACTACTCCAGTGATGATGAAGTCTTCCATTCCAGGCACTGCCAGAGAGTCTGAGGCATGTTGCTGCATGACGTGGCCAAGAACTGCTTACTATTACAGGAAAAGGAAATTCGATTAGCATGAAAAATGACCAATAATAGACTGTTTTTGCATGAACTATAGAGAATGAGAAGCTTGAAAACTGAGCTACCGCAAAAACAGTTCCTCAGGAAGCTGTGGTCTGTCTGCCAACAAGTTTCACATACTTACTACTGCATGCTTTAAGAAAATCTCTTTCTTTTAGATTATATACCATGAGCATCACAAAGAGCAGGTGTTTCTTTCATGTTAGAGCAACACAAAAATGCATGTAAGCGCATTTGCGTTGAGGTGTAGGGATTAAAAGGCAACCGGCAGAATCCTGTCATTCGAGACAAGTTTATCTCACCGTAAATCTCAGACTCTCTGTCTGTGTGTGAGTGGAGTCCTGAAGGCTGAGACTAATGTTGAGGTAACAGATGATTAGCATTTCTCAGTTATTCTTAAAGATTTTTAGATGCCTGTGGCTGCCTTCCTGGGGTCATTTTCACCCACTATTGATTTGTGGTCTGGGTTTCTACTGGTCTCTAAGGGTCATGACAAATGGGTCTCATGTCAAAGCAGCAGCAAAGTACAGCAAAGCACAGTAACAGTAAGACACTGAGTGGCATGCTTTTGAAGATCAACCCCTTTACATGTACGCCATGTGGTTGTCTGTGTCCTAAAAGGCTGTTCTGGAGGATTTTAAAATGTTAAAAATTCCTATGCACCACTTGAATTAACAGACTTTTGTAGAAAAAAAATTACCAAACTTTTACCAAACTGGTTAATTACCAAACTTTTAGAGTACACTTTCTGGACAGAAAAAACAAACACAAAGAAATACTAATACTAAAAACAACAAATCCTAATAATCAAACATACAGCCATATTACTGAACAGTGGTACTGTCAGATTGTGACAGTCCTGTTTTCAACATACAGTTCTCTTAATAACAGGCAAAAGAGAGGAAGGCAAAAGAAAAAGAGATTAACACCCATAGCAAATCATGTTTGACCTTCTGGTGGCCCACTGGCTGTGTCACACCCACTCCTATAACCATGCGAACACTGTGAACTCCTATTGTCACTGCTCACAGGGGGAAAAAGAGTCAGTGAATGAATGCAGGATCAGATATCTTTATACACAGATTACGTAATACATAATACAACAGACTGCTGAGAGACAGAGAAAATCTACCAACAGGTGTACACGCATTAGTACATATAAATGGATTTGGTTCCACTGTTAGCTGTATCTGTTAGTTGTACACACAAATTTGTTGACATATAATCTCCCGAAAGCCTCTATAACTCTCTTGGCTTAGAGGTGAACACTGTTTCTTTAAAGTGCATGCCCTTTAGAGAAAACCACTACTGGGTGCTACAGTTTCATCAAATGTCACGACAAATGGTCACCTCAGTTTCAGATCTTTGAACTGGACTGCGGTTTACAAAAAGCACCTCTCCCCCACCTCTGTGCACAGAAGAGGCCTAAAGACTTAAACTGATTATATTATTAAAGGGCACATATAATGAAAAAAAAAATACTTTTGTCATTGTATTCAAATAAAACAGTGTAACATAGTATGTATCTTCCTTTTTAAATCATTTCATGTGTAGGTATGTAAAAGTTATATTTTATGACTAACACACCTAATTTAATGAATTATGTCACAGTGGTGGGAATTGCACGTATGCATACAGTATCTTGCTTCAGGTAACTGAAAAAGACAAATGTAGTGAAAAAAACAAAACAAAAACAACAAAAACAATAAGCTAGAGCTGTAGTGAATGACGAAATGCATGTGACTTGTTTATATAAAGTAAAATGGCTGAAACCATAATAGACATATTAAGATCAAAATGATGTGGTTTAGTACAACTAACATACATTTCAGCTGAAAAAGCTGACAGGTAGCTCAGATAGCAGAAGATAACAGGCTAAGCTGTTCCTTCAGGAAAGCAGAAAGCAATCTTTTCAAAAAGCTTGTTATACATATGTCTGCCCTTGTTTATGCAGAGATGTTAGAAGCAGATTTACACCGTTCATATGTTGGTTCAGTTGGGTATGATATAGCGACTGCATGTAAAACTCAATAAAACTAAGAGTACTATGAGTTATATTCCAAAACATGCTCCAATGGAGGGTTGGTTTCAGCAGTACATCCACTGTTGGGAACACACACACACACACACACACCCACCCATACATTTATGTATAAGTATTACACACATTTAGTATGTCCTTGGCATGGCCTACTATCAACAGTCAGATGCTGCAGCCCTCCCTGAGGCCATTGACCCTTCTTCACTCTATGACTTTTTAATGACGACTTTGTACAAGAGCTCAATTTTCACATTTGCTAAACCACCAAGTTCGCAACAGTGTATATGTGACTCTTCTCAGTTTTCAGATCTTCGAAACAACAAGAGAAAATTGGTTCAATATGCCTACATTTTGAATCAATACCATATTATGTGAATAAGTAAAGTAAAAGGTGTGTAATGTAATAAAGCCAAAGTAAAAAAGCGGCCAAAGATACTGTATATAATGCTCTCTGTTTTTCAACATGATTAAGCAGGAAGCCTCAATATGCAAATGAACCCTATAGCCAGTCATTTTACTGTGTTCAGAAAGCACTCACATCCTGGCTCTGATCAAAATAATGCAGCTCAGTCTTATATTATAATCACAACACTAGTATGTTTTTTTTATATCCCAAAGCTCACAATATGACTATATGTATTCACACACACACACACACACACACACACACACACACACACACATTTACACATCTGGTAGACAGTCTTATCAGGAACAATTAAAAGAAAAAGTTGATGAATGATTCAACGTTCTGCAACAGTATCTGCTACAGCAGCAGAATTCTAAATGTCTCAGAGGTATTTTCTTCACACACCATTCTCACTCACTTGCAAGCTCACGTCTGCACCAGGGTTTAGATAAGGCCCAGGCTTCAATATGTAATGAAAACACAGGTGCTACACACGGCAGCAGCTTTCTCGTTTGGTCAGACCTGAACCACAATGACGAATGGGAACTCACAGCTAAAACAATACTGGACTTGGAAAGTGTGATAGTTTATGCAAATACATTTTCCTCACTTTTTCCACACTCGCACAAGGCACGTCTCATTTGATCTATATGGTTGCAAACACCATGGAAATAGTCTTACTACTATTAAACCATTTTATAGCTGCCATAAAAGCTATATTGGACCTTTAAACTGAAAATAAAACACATAATAGAAATACATATTTTCATTGTTCAACAAATTACCTTCATGAACAATAAAATATATGAATAGGAATAGCAGTTTTTTTGCTGCTCTGTAAAACCAGATTAGTAATAACTGGTGTGAACTGTTTTCTGAAAGAGTGCACATGATCGCCCAGAAGCCATTGCTGACCATCCAATAATAAAGGCAGCATACACCTTATATTATATATAGAAAATACAGCAGCATATAGAAAGCAGTGGTTCCATGTACTGATCCATTTTTCTGCCTAATGTGAACATCAACACACCCCAGCTTCTCTGGGGGCAGATTTTAATGAACTAAAGGAAATAAACTGAATATATTGCCAATTAGATGTTAGCATGTTAGTATTCATTTGTTAAATGTAATTTCAGATTTGTAAACACTCTCCGCCAGGCAGAACTTGATAAGACAAAGACTCTCCCTCTCCTTTCACTCTACACCCCTCTCTCTCTCTCTTCCCCTATTAATCCCCTCTCTCCTGAACGCAGATTACCAGTCTCTGACCCACAGTCCAGCTGGGGAGAGGAGGAGAGGCGGGGGGATGAAGCAGACACCAGCTGGGTTGAGAGGAGGGTGTGTATGAGTGTGCATGCACAAACTGAGTGTAATCCTGTTGGAGAAGTCCAGCTTTAATGGTAATGTGATGAAACTGATATGACCAGTCAGTATACATTTACATACACTCCCAGTGGCTTTCCATTAATAAAAGAAACACACTGGGGTGGGCAATACAAATGCATGTTGGAAAATTATATATAGTCACTGAGATATAATAATGAAATTATATGCAAACGATGCCCTCTCTGACAAAAACAACACTTTTCTAACCAAACTGACATCCATGTATACACACACCCACACACACACACACAAACACACACACACATAGCTGTCTGAAAGTAGGATTCTGCATTTGTGACCCTAAATGACCCTCTAAAAAGGCCTGGAACATCAAACATACTAAGTACTAAGGATGTACGGGATTACTGAAGTCACAGGACAGAAAGCTCACTGCTTGAGGTAAACATTTAATACAACTTTATTCCCTCATTCAGAACAGAATCTAAGTATATACAATTCGGTATAATGCACTGTAAAATCTCAAATAAGACTCCACGGACTGACCGTATCCTGTCATTCATTCTGAAAATGCTGCTGAGCTTTGCTTTACCTCTACATCATACCCTGTTATGGCCTGGAGATAATAATGGACTGCTGTGTTAATTGGAGAGGGCCTGGAGTGACTCAGCGCTGCTAAACCGTTACAGACAGAACTGAGGTTAATCAGTAAACCTGCACTTCAGAAAGAGGGCAGATCAAGCACCTCAGATAGGTCAAGACTGCAAACAGATTTGTTGCTCCAAACATCCTTTATCACATTTTTTGTCCAATTTTACTACCATGTAAGTGCACTAACACTGCATTTGATTGCTACAAATATACCAAAATGTCACAGCACAATTATGCATGACTCACAGTGTTAAATGGCCAGGTGCCTATTATTTTAAATGCTGCACTCTCACGGTTCAGTCCTTGCTCTCTGAGTGATGGCTCAGTCTCTCTCAAGTTCAGCTTGGAAAAAAATCTTATTGTTGCCATTGTGGAAAAGTTCTATCCATATGTACTCCTAGTGTGCTTTACCTTTACCAAACCTCTCTGTTGCTCGAGAGGTCCAGCTAACTATCATAGGTGGACTCGATGCCTTCATTCCTTCATCATGTTTTACATTACATATGTACTGAAATGCAGTCTGCTTGGCATTTTAACATCATGGTACATTTAAGCTTGATAGGAATCCTGTGCCTTGAGCACATTCAGCATTGATCAGAGGTCCATGGCTTAAGGAGAATTTGATAGTAATCGGAGTCTCGAGTTTGAAACGGGTGCACTGATATGTAGCTGTGTGACCTGTTGATTCTGTCAAAGAAAATGCAGTAATGCACTCTCAGTGAAATTAAAAAGACACACAATCACACAAACACACACAAATGCATTCACACAATCACACTTTCATCTCCCTGTTGATGTTGGTCAGCAAGCAAGAGTGTGTGTTTGCTTATAACAGTGTGACTGTGTGTGTGTGTGTGTTAAGCTAATCTTGTGTCGGCTAAATTTGTCAGAACTGAATGTGTACTGTTATCCTTCCACTCTCTCACACTGACACACACACACACACACACACACACACACACACGATCGTCCACACATACACACACACACATGATGAATCCCTTTCTACTGAACAGACATCAAAGTGATACTGGGCTGCAGCCAGAGCGGAAAGCTTTCCCCTGAAACAGAAACGTTTACAGCGGCACCTGTAAGTCTTGTTGACAACATGATAACAATAGTAATCAAAAGAAAAGATTACTTCAATAATGGCAATGCACTGAAAGGAAGTGGTGCATTGTTCAAACCTAGTTCAAATGTATACTTAATTTCTCCAAAAGTAGAATATTCTATTTTTATCTTTCAGTTATCTTTCAAGCATAAATTCTGTAAGGCTACTTTTTCATGCTTGAGGTGTTTTTGTTAAAGTTATCCAACCATTCTGTCCCTACTAGCCTAAATAAAATCTAGCTGTTCATTTACATCAACATGAATCAGTGAGACACAGAGCAACATTACAGTTTCATGTTATTTTTATAGCTGAAGTGAGGAATAAAACAAAAGTTTGAGCACAAGGCCTCCAAACAAGAGGAGCAAATAAATGTCCTCGGCAGTGTTAAATTGGTTTGGTTGAACTTTATTTTTTATAACAGTTTACTGTGTTTTCTTCAGGATTCATATTATTTCAGAAGCAGAAACCTTTATTGGTCCCGGAGGAAATATGCTACGTCTGCACTCTGCACACAAGGACAAGAACAATACGAAATACAAAGTTACATAAAACTCTCCGGAAAATACTCTGTACTATAAACACTGTGCTATATACACTCCAACTGATCTAATTTATTAATCCATAATTTGATGTATACATAAAATTGAGCATTTTAAAAAATAATTTAATAATTGATCATACTTAGTGATGCAGAGTTTATTGCAAAGTTTTGGCCCAATATAATGAGAGAAAAGGGACAAAATATAGGATGAGATTTTTGGCCCAGCCCACAGTGCAAGGAGCTCTCTGTTCAATCTGGTGCTCTCAAGTTGTAACGAGTTCTATTACCCACAGCTTTCATGGATAATAAATTAAATCTAGTGCACTGAGCGAGAATGATAGGACAGAGACAGAACAGAGAGAGAGAGAGAGAGAGAGAGAGAGAGAGGGAGAGGGAGAGAGGGAGAGAGAGAGAGAGAGAGAGAGAGGGAGAGGGAGAGGGAGAGAGAGAGAGAGAGAGAGAGAGAGGGAGAGAGGGAGAGAGAGAGAGAGAGAGAGAGAGAGAGAGAGAGAGAGAG